>JAECUM010058096.1:0-24088 GCA_016617855.1 Megalonaias nervosa | reverse complement strand
AATTAAATTTGTGGAAATATTTTTATCCCTTATCAAACACAATCGATCATTAAACAGCTTGTAGTCAGAGAAGAACTTTTATAAACCATGTTATAAAGGGGTTTATTCAACTACTTCATTTTGAAGAAATCAAGTCCAGCGCATTTTAGCATCTACTCTAAGTTTACATTCCTGTTAGGAATGTGGACTATACCAGAACTTCTGTCGGGTAGGTTCATTGTATCAGATTGTTCAAGTGAGATTGATCATATTGCCATATTAACATTTAATTGATAGTTTAACCCTTTGGCTCAAGGTCATGTTATCTGCTAATAGAAAGGTCATGCTTGACCACTCTGATCCAAATCGTCATGATAAAGAGAATATTTATACATAAGGTAGAGATTGCTTCGGCTTTTATGGGGAGCGGAGAGGGAAGAGGGCAAATTATGGTAGAATAAATGCGCACTAGATAGATTCTTTAGAGGACGTGATTCTTCATAGTGCTGTAGACATCTGGGTTTTTACTGGCTTGTCTTCTGGGTCAATTATAACACGGGGCCTTTAACCCCATGTGCTGTCTGAAACATAAATGGTGCGGTTCACTTAGAAAAATCAGACCTATCTCGATTGATGCCGACTTAAAACTGGTATTTATTGGTAAGTGGATGTCTGAATCTTTCGTCCGGATTATGTTTAAATTCGGTCTATTCATGCATTTCCTATATTTCATAGCTTCAACATCTATCAAAGGTGGTTGTATTTATTCTCATCTTGTTATGATACTTGTTTCTCGAGTAGACAGTAGTCTTCATTTTGATTTGTTTTAACAAGAAATATTTCATCACTAATTAAATACATATGAACAACTACACTGGATGAACTTCAGGCATATGTACTAGCAAAGGCTCAACCAGACAACTGGGGTTGGCCGTTTTGAACATTTCATTTCTCCAGCAATCAGAAAAGCAAAAATCTCCAAAACTGGACCTCTTTAGACTTGCTCGATTCCATGTGACCTGTGAGGAAATATCCACAACTGACGTTAGACAAAATCCCCTCACTACTTGCAAATTCTCGCAAATCAGAGTCCTGCAACCAGAGAGGCTGCATATGTAACAGATTATCAGGCATTACCACAGTTATGTATACATTCATGGTTTTGGTATAAACTACTACTGTTTCGCAGATCATACTGACGGTGAAGGCAGATTTGCAAACTAATTTATAAATGTTATAAATAGAAGTAATAAAGTGAACGTTTCAGTTAGTATGCCCTATTTCGTGTCATAAATTGATTCTACATGTTGCGGCTCGTACAAAACTATATTTTCATTTGCTCTACCTCATTAAAGAAACAGACTGTATTTTCTCCGATGTGGTCATTACTTTTATTACTCACGGGGAGGTCTATGCGAAAGTCATTTGTGCAGTCGCAAATATAAGCATTCACTGTCGTTATGCTATTCAACATTACTATAAAATAGTATTTTTATGTGACAATGGGAAACACGTCTGCACTGAAATGCACATCAAGAATTAATGCCTGTGACTTAGCACGGCGAAAGGATTAAATGACATTAATTGATTATATTTTAGGCCATATATCTTACTGTGCTTACTAACAGTGCTGAGTAACTGTGCTAGTAGTTTTTTATTTTATTTTGTATCAATTACTTAGTGTGTGGTTATATGTTTTTTTTCTTTTTATTAATTTGCAAAATATTCAAGTCAAATCTGTATGGTAATATTTAGAGTAATATATCATGTACAGGTCTGGAAATAACAATTTTCAATGTGAAAATGTGTTCCATTGTTTCAAACTTTTTTTGTTGTACCATATCAAGATCTATCCATTTTTGCGCTACTAGGAAACATGTACTTATTTCTTTATTTAAACGCCCAAGCACTAAAATCAAAAGTATCATGACATATATTTAGTACTTGCTTCCTTTCATAATAATGGAATTATATGTCATGAGATCAATAAATTATAGTTTTCAAGATGAGTTTATACAAAGTGAGCAAGGAATACACGATGGTATCACATTTAGTCATAACTGCACTGACGGTTTTATTTCGCAAGAGATGGGTTTGAACTTCCCTAACATAGATAAACTGTTCATGTTTGTACTATTAAAACTCTATGTCTTCTTACTCATTACAAACTGGACCTAGATTGAAGGCATAGGGATGGAACATCTGAATGTTCTTTGCAAGTTAATCGATAACCACGTGTCAGTCAAACTGACATATGCTGATACCTGTGAAACGCTAACAATACTTGTTTAATTGCAAAGTGTTTGGAGCATTACAAAAGTATAGCTACACAGAACGACTGTGGGGAATTCGGCTTAAAGTTCAAAACCAAATGACTGTCACCATATGTAATACACACTAATTCAAAACCTTATAACAGTAGCATTTTCTATTATTTTACATGGTAAATCACACTGAAAACTAAATATTAATACTCACTTCAAAATAACCTCAACAGATACCGCAATTATGAAATCTTTGATTTTATATAATTTAGAGCGTGATTATTTCTACATTGGGTAATGGTATTCTTCCACCAACAAGAATGTTTGGGGGAAACATTTTGTCTCCGGGTATGGCTCGCTTTTCCTGTGAAGTATACATTGATAAAATATATATTTTAAGAGCGTGATGTGTTTCTTTTCTTTGGAACAGCATATATGCTTCAAAGCTACTTTTCGCTACAGGTGTCAATTTGGGAGAAACGAGTCTAAAATCTTGTTTTGGTCAAAATATTGAGGACCAAAGGCATTGATAGCATCCGTCACTATGGATGTGATGCTCTCTTGAATATATATTATTCAGTGTTATATTACACTACGCAAACCTTGCATTTTCAGATGGCTGAGAGTATGCTGACAAAATGGTAGAGTAAAAGAAGAAATAAATGAAAGAATAACGTCTTTATCTCAATTTCAGTTCCATGCAATCCAAGAAACTTGAGAGAAGAGAAAAAAGGACGGGACAGCTAACAACATAACCGGAACACTTAAATGTTTACAAAATTACTGGGGAGCAAAACATAAGTATCTGGCCCAAACATACTTTGTCCCTTACCTGCGCATGATTGATTACTGCAAATTTGCGTTTCTCTGTTTGAACCGCTACAAGAAGCTCCAGCACTGGCAGGAGGAGGATTATTACAAAATCGAACCCGGAAATGGTGGCCTCCACCACAGGTCTGGCTGCAAATATTCCAATGAGACCAAGTACTCCATCCACCGTTCACTGCAAGTGAGCAATATATGAGAGAATAAGATAGATTATCTTGCAGTTCAAAGTTTTGGAGTTACTTTTATTTTGAATAATCACTACAAGAACAGGTAAGGGGATGCATTAAAATAGATAACACAATAGATATACAAGGCCTGAAAATTGTTATGTTCAATTTAAATACTACTATCACCAATTGATACTTCATTTTATTTTATAATGTGACCTTGAAAACATTATGACAAAAACCTATTGCATCATCGACAATTTAAAACAAGCAAACATATGAATCTTGATTTTATTGTCTTAAAAATCAAACCAAAAGCAATGCTGATTAGTATATGAGTATTGGTATTGTTATCATACCCTTGTCTACGGTTTCTTCATTTTATACACGTGTGAATAATACATGCTGAGTGATCACTCTACGAATTTTCAGGATTAGTCTTTCATTATTGCAACTGCAGACACTAATTAGCGTTAGCAGTCATCATTTCTTACAGGTATATTACAGCACCTCTAAACCATAGCTGTACAATTTTCTTTCAAATGTATTTATCAGTTTTGTTGACTTTAATAATTTTAAGTCTGTAATTGTTTCGTCTCTCATTCACTAAATATTTTCTAACATTTTCGTTTATTAATTCCATATCATTTTCTAATACATCAATATATGATTTCATTCTCGTTGTTATTTTTCTTTTTGTTATTGTCCAGTTTTTAAAAATTATTTTGTTATCATCAATTTGGTTTTATAACTCTTCAAATTCATTACTCTGTTAATTTCTTGTCTACCTGCTCCCTCCATTTTTTTTTTTATTATTTTTTCAAAGTTTTATCCTCCAAAATTAGTCATCTGCTTTCGACTACGCTTATTTAAAATTTCTTTAGTAGCTGGGACAGAATGATCGCTAGAATGTAGAATAAGGTTGTTATTTACGAAGTCATTGCTCATTCGTTGGTCAGTTAATAGGGTTTCATTAACGTCAACTAATTTAAAGCTAATGTTAAGTGAAACCTTAAAGATATTTAACCAATCAAAGTAGCAACTGCACGTCTATAATCACGATACGAAGGAATGTTAAAGTTATCACACATTAAGTTTATATTTATATTTTATATAATTCTGATTGTTTGTTGAAATTTAAAGCTTGGTTATCAGATAACTGCACTAAGATTTCAGACAACGATTTTCATGTCGAAACTAAGCTTGAACTCCTATATATTTATTTTATAATTTGATATAATAAATGCTTTTAAGATATTCTGTATCCTGATCTTCCCTTCATACTGCCCAGTCAACAGTGACCGGTGTCTGTTCATTGAATTATTACTGCCATAATTTGAAAGTGTAATGATCAAAAATGATAATTGGATTCTAAATAAATTTTGTCGTCTATAAGGCATAGCTTTATATTTCTTTAAATATGTGCATAATTCATATCTTAAATGTATCATTGAACAATGCTGAATACAAACATAAGGTGCAACACTTGATATCATTTTAAATCACCAGCTCATTATTAATTTATCTGAAGCTTTATTTCTTATAAGAGTTTTCAAATAAAATAAATGGTTACATGCGTGATGCTACTTCGCTGGTTCCCGTTTTAGGTATATAAGTTCCAATATGTTTTTGACTTTTCTGAAAGTACTTAAAATCTGCAATTTCGACAAGCTGCCGTTTTAAGGTAAATTATTTTTCACGTTTAAAAGCCATAAAAATTAACAACAATTGTGAGACCATGTCCAAATTCCAAATAATGTAGTGTGCAACGGTAAAATGTCTAGGTCACAGAATATAGTAATAATTAAATATTTCCTAATTACATAGGTCGCTATGTCTACACTTGTTAATAACAAATGTAATTAATTGATAACAAAATAGTTGTATCCTTTAGCAATGTAGTAACAAATGCGATAACGGTGATGACGATTATAATGATCGAGTAGAATGTAAGAAGAAGAGGAAAAAGGAAAGAAATTACACAAACTAGGAAGAAAGACAATGTGAAAGAAGGTATAGCTCATATTAACTGCAATCCAAAGAACACATATTCTTAAACTGTAATTTATAAAGAAATTCCAGTCTCAAATATCCAAATGATGCTCAAATAGACCCAAAATATACCTGGTGCTAATGTTGTGATTGCCTGTGTCGTAATTGCTGCTGTTGTGGATGTAGTTATATGCGTCAACGAAGTACAATTGTCCGAGTTACATAGGTTTTTGGAGCAGCATTTGTTACATATTGCGCCCCTTTGGAATCTGCTAATCATATCAACGCCTCTTCGGCCTACAAGTTGGTAAGTTCCTATATCAAGAACTCCTAGCTGGTGGCATAACTTGGAAAGAAAAATAAATTAAATTGAAGACTACTCAAGCACCAGGCAGCGAAGAATCCTGCATATATACAGAAAAGTTTAATAGGTTCCTCTCTCTCTCTCTGTCTTTCTCTCTCTCACACACACACACACACACACAGATATATATATATATATATATATATATATATATATATATACTCACTATAACAACCAGCAACAACCCTTCAGCATATATATATATATATATATAACTAGTAGTAATTATTGGGGATTCTGGCTCACCAAGCTCCCTGCGTGATCTGGGTGAGCGACTCCTTTCCCCCATTAAATATACTACTGGATTTAGCTCACTGTGTTCTTTAGATAAAAATGGGGGTTCTGGCTCACTGCGTGATAAAAAAGATATTGCATTCTATCTACTACTGGGTTCTGGCTCTTGTTTACTTGTGATAATGTCCATGTGGGAGTGTGTAAATACCATCAGTGGAGTAACGTTTGTCATCGAAGGAGCATAGTCCATTTTTGTTGATGAGCATGGTGGAGAGATGATGTCACTGTGATCGGAAAATTCTCATGGAGTAGTAATGTAGATGCCCCTTTAATGACTGTCTGTAATGATCAATGCGACTAATGACAGATTTTTACTCATTTGGCTTGTTTCTTGATGATATCATCATCAAGCGTGAGACAATACGTTTTGGATCTAAGTCCTATGACTTCTGTGATGGGTATCCCACAAGTTTCGTCTTTGAACTTTTCAAGTTTCTTTTTATTATCGTTGCAGTGGAATGGACTTGTCTCAGGATAATTGTTAAGATCAAAGAGGTCTCAGTGTAGACAGAGATCCACGTAGACGTCGTCGGTATGCATTTCATACATGATTAAATCTGTATTGGTCATGGGTAGCCTTGCTTTATCTCCGTATTTGCGTTGGATGAAGTCGTAATGAATCTAGAGCATCAACATTTTGGAGAGGTCGAGAACGGCTGGATCGATGTAGATGGGTTTATCTAGCATGAGAAGTGTTTCTCTGGATTTCGATGGCGACGAGTTCTTCGTCAAAGATTTTCATGCTAACGAAGGCATCGTTGTCCACAAGTTAATCTCGTCGTCTTTGATTATCAACGATTTCGGTTTTCTTTCTGGGTCTAATGTTGTCCATGGTCTTTCCGAAGACGCTGTTGTTCATGAGTTTCAAGAAACTTTTTACCGAAGTCCGTAGTGGTTTTGACTCGTTGGATGATGAAGTCGACGTAGGATTTCATCCATGGAGATTGTTTATACTTGGGAGCTCGAAGAACTTTGTCAAGAACGCGTCCATGTTGGAGAGCATGTAGTAGTCGATTATTTTGTATCGCGTTTTGTGGTTGAGATTGTTACTAGTTTTTTGACTTGGCATCACCGATTCCGAATTGGTGTTTTTGTTCCAGCTGTTGTGGAGGAAGCATCAAGTTGGTGATGAGGAGTGGTTCAGCGCAGAAGGGATAATCGTTATGGGAGGTAAGGAGACGAGAGGAATAAAGGAGATCGACTTCGACGATATAGCCAATATCCTCATCATATCTCGCTTGTCTTTTAAGTACGAACTAATTTCTGGTGGTATAGTGAACAAATCGCCCACCGGAAGGGGTTGTGATATGGCCCAATCATAGAGATTATTGGTATCAAGGTAGAGGATGTAGGTGGAGGATTGGGTGGGATTGTTGTGTTTCATGTATTTATTGTTGCCCACGGCGTGTTTTTGGATGACGGCTGAGATTTCATCGCGAATCATGTGTTCGGTGAACATTAACATACCTGGAAAAGTGAAGAGCTCAAGATGGACCTGATTCGTCTGGAAGAGAACATCCCAGGAGAGACCCTGTGAGGAGAAATACCAGAGTGGATCGAGCTAATAATGATCTAGCCACATGCGCCTGAACTTTTCGAAGACAACCATGAGAAGTACTTCCATTTTTAGGTACAGGTCGTGATAATCGCCGAGAGTGTGACAGCCTAGGTCGCTCCATATCTTGTTTGAGCACTGATATTCCTCCTTGGTGATGTGGGAAAGATTATGTGAGAATAGAAGGCGTCAAGGGATGGCAACGAGGTTTCATCTAATCTCGACCACGCATCGATGCGTTTGTAGGGATAAACACTTTTTCGCTGGAATAGAGTGACATGAGTTCCAGATTTGCTTTTCAAGGGGTGTGCTTAAAACAGGATACAGCGAGTTCTTCTAGCGACAACTCCATAAGATGGAACGAATCGATGAATCGAAAAGGACCAATCGAAAACGACATGCATTTTTTCAAACTTGTTTGGAATGCATTTGATAGGACAGGAACACACCTCAGCGAGAAGTGTCTTAAAGCGCGGATGACCGAGTGATGCGATGATGAAGTTTCCCATCGTAGCCTCGTAGATTATGAGCAATGACGGGAAGGAAATCCGGATCTTTGAAGCGTAGATTACAATCCGCATGAGCAGCTCCTTGAGAATGTGCGGTGATATCACAGTGATCTCTGACTTTTTATCATGAGGTTTAAAGTGCTCTTCAGATATGTGACAGTGAGTCGACGACGTGTGCCGTCGCAGTTGTGAAGAGGAGGGAACAATAACAGGAGTTGGATTTTTTGGAGGTCGCTGCTGCGTTTTCATTCAGCGGTGAGTTGCTTAAAGAACCAGACGACGCAATCCTCACCTCGTTGCTGTCGATACGGAGAAGAGAAACGTTCATCGACAGAAAGGCAGGATTTATAGCCGATCGCGCACGGGACATTGTTGTGTTCTATTTGAGTAAAAGAATTGATCGGATCAGGAGAGGTTCCTTGTATCTTTGCAAGGATCGCTTCCGAATAAAAAAAATACAAAACGTGTGTGCGTATTTTTTGTATTGGTGTTCGAACTGCAGTGTTCTGTCGCGTGGCATCTGTACGGTTTGTAGTTCCTGACAATATCCTGAAGAGACGTGATCGTGTAGTAGATGCGGTTGAGGAAAGCATTGCAAGCAGAGATAAAATAAATAACCGTGATTCTTGTGCTATGTGTACTATGATCGACATAACCAATTAAAGTCTTTGATGTAATTAAATGGTGATGATAGTACAGTAAAACTGATGCTGCTCTGTGAGGCTATTTTGGGATTATTAGCGGATAGATCAGGAATTGCTTATTGTTTGCTTTTTTGTCATCGAGTCCAAAAGCGTTGATGGAGAGTCTCTCTTTGAGTTCTTTTAGTTTTGGAACGTCTTTAACGGCTGCTGAAAAGGGGATACCGGTGTTATGGATGGTATTAAAATACGGCTTATACTTGGAGACGCGATCGGCATTGCCCTCTGCGAGGTGCAACTCTGAAAGGATAACCCATACGAAACAGTAGCCATTGTTGTTCTTGACAGTGATGCATGCTTTGGTGGCTGGATTTGGGAAGAGGTACGTACTCGCTACCGAGCAACGGTGTGAATTTGGAAGTTTGAAACAAGATAGAATTGACTCCGGTGAAGGCCCATGCCGATCCTGACTTTTGATAATATCCAATGCGACGCTGGATAAAGGACCAGGCAATGACGATGATGTGCCTGAAATGGTCACTGAGATACACAATCAGCGTTTTTATCTCTGATCCACACCTCGATGATTTTGTGTTTCCGCACAAGATGCACGTTGAGAGCTACTCCAAGTTTGATGGCTGAGTGTGCGAGCAGTTCTACCTCTACGGTAGGTTGTAGAATGCGCTGCATGAGTTCTTGATCGACTCCTCGCTCAAGCCTATGATAGCAAATAAATCCGTTGTCAGCACTTCCATACGCTTTTTCAGCTCGTCGGGGTTGAAGAAGATGCGTTATGTTATCGCGTTGTCGTTGAAGAACTTGTAGATCAATGTTGGGTAGTTTTTTTGTTTTTTTTTTCTCGATGTCAGTTCGTCGCGATTGGCACATGGTTTCATGCTGAAGTCGAAACAGTTTGGAAGGCTGAGCGGCTTTTCCCGTGAGTTATTTGTACTTGTCGCCCAATTGTTTTTGGTACTGCTGATTGGTGAGGATCTCTCGTCCTGCCAGTGTTTTCTTCTCGTGGACGAGCTTGCTACGAACAGGATGTTTTTTGGGCATCGCCTTGTGCTTTCCTCTGACTCGTTTGATTAACTCGTGCAAAGTGGCATTCGATCTGAGATAGGGTATGTGGACACCCTTTATCAATCTAGCGGTGCTCCTAAGTCGACGACCAACATCATGCCGCAGAATAAACTCTTTCCTGGATCTGCCATATGCGATTCCATTTATGCTAGGCAAGATTCTAGTCTATCCCTGCGACGATAGATATGCTATATATTCCCGTTGTTTATTTCTTTAATTACTTGTTCAATTATCATAGCAAAATAGTTTAATCCATCGTCGCTGTCAGACATCTTTTATAGGATTACGTCTCATATTTTTGGTCATAATACTTTTCGATTCGACTTAGTTGCATCAGCCCGTACTGGTTTCCTACCATGTCCATGATGAGATCGTCGACAGTCCACATCCCGTGAATGAGCCAGCACATGTCAAAGGGAGCTCCACGCAGATAAGATCGGATTTTATTGAGCATTTTCTGACAATATGGCCTGCTTGGTGATATTTTTTTATTGGCCACCAATCGCGGTTCGAGGCTTTTCATCAGGGTCTTCATGGCCCGTCCAGCACCGGACAAAATCAGCATCATGGGGTTGGCTAATTGTAACGTTGGTACGCATGTTTGTACACGTAGACCCGTCGGTGGTAATAGCAGAAATACAATTTTAGTTCGCGACGCTGCTCCACCGTTAAGTTTTCGTCGATGTGGTTGAAGTCGGAGATGGGCTTAATTCCACTAAATTTTGGAACAATGCCTTAAGATCAATCAAATGATCCTCCAACATTTCCATATACTTTTTGACACTTAATATTTAATTTTGATTCCCTCCGATATTTCACTACCCAATGATACCTCGTGAGATAGAGTGGAGTAGTATCTATCGCTGTGAACTGATTCAGTTTAACAAGATCGGCAAGGGTTTCTGGGGAAGACCGAATGTTAATAGCTTCCAGACATGTGTAAGCAAACATCACCATTAATGGATCGGTATCGAAATTATGTTGATATCTGTAAAGAAGGTACAACATCATGGCAACTCTTACCACGTTCATGTACATCTTTACATTTTCTAGAATTTCATCCAGAAGGACCTTGTTTTCTTGCAGGATAGTATCATATCCATCGATCTTTAAGGTTCTGCTTTCGATGGCCTTTTTCGTTTTTGGATCTGCATCAGGGTAATCTTTAAAATCTCCTTTCGTCCATTTACTCTGCAGACTTGTCCTACGATGAAATTTTATGGGAGTCATTTTTAGCCTTTGGATCCAGAATCGTGTCTATATCCTCAAGCTCCAGACCTACCTGCTGAAAAATATACGTTTGTTTATACCTCCTGGCAGTGTTCGATTGCCGCGAAAGCGTTTTCGTGACACTACTTTATCTATGCACTCTTGATTATTTTTGTGTAACTTATCGTCGTCCTTTTGACTAAACAGTCGTCGTTTGACGTAGCAAAAACAAAAAGTTTTCATGATGACGTCCACGAGGTTTTGGATGCAATTCGTGAATGATGTCATTCACGATGCTCTCGATGGGTTTGACTAACCGCGCTGACTCTCTGTCGTTACAAAATTCAAAGACCGACCAGAATTGATCAATGGCCTCTCTGAGCCGCTGATGCTGCTTATGTCCACAGATAGATGAGACCACTTGACGTCGTGATGCTTCCAGCGCTCCTGAGCCTCTTCCAAGGAGGATTTTCCTGCATTTCTCACCTCGTTGATTCCTCCATATACTCCTGCAGTCTGCTTAAGCACGTACTGGTCATTGTCACCGTACGACGAGTAATGTCTATAAGTATCGTCGAACAGCAACTGATACAGCTCTGTAATGAAACGAACGGTTTCCGTCATGATCTATACAAAATCGTTAGATGAGATCATCCAAAGTAAAAATCTGAAAGTAACTCCACCGACTTCTGGAACACCTTTTTAACGTCACTGTGAACAACAATCGGTTTTCGTACTGGGCATCCGCTCTACGACAAAAGATCACGATCTCTCCAGGTGGGTACAACATCATCGACATCACCAAAGAAATATTCCGACTGATCGCCAACAACGGACACACCTCTGACAACATCAAAATCAAACCCAATTACTCTACGCTGAGTACTCGAATCACGCTTTCGGGTGGGTATCGCGTGGAAATTGACATTGCCCATGTCGATTGGATCAGTTCTTGGATTTAGAGCAGCCACCGTCTTGGATGGCAACCGAGTTCACGAAGGAGATCTGCCCGTCAATATCACCAACGGCAACAGTCTCCTCATCAACTGCTCGATCGCTCAGGGGTCGTTGTCCTCGGCGGGTTCGGCTTCAAACATGATTTATTCCACATAGATTAACGTTCCCCTGGCTCACTGATGAAGATTCGTCCTAATCCCTTCATTTATTATCCCATCCTGAACACCTATCAGTCAGGAATTGACGTCGATAATAAGCAAGAAAGAATCACCTATTATCTTCATGTCAGATGCAAGATATAAGAAATATTCGCAGATAAACTAAGCAGCCATGAGACCCTCACGAGTACCATGATGTAAAATCGTGGGTGGATTTTTATCCACGCTGTTTTCTTCAGTGCGAGCACCCTTTCCACTCATTGCTCCCAAAGCCTCACCGACTGTCCTCAAGGCAGCCAAAGATGGGTCACCAGAGCAGCTTCTGCCGCTGAAACGGCAGTGGGACAAAAATAGCCAGCAAAATCATGTCTTCCACTCCGTTGTCGGCACTAGCAAATCCCTCATTGCCCGATCTCTCCAGGCAGGCTAAACAGGCTCTTCAAAAACCCCTCAGCAGTCCTTAGCTATAGATCCAAAAGAACTTTACAGGACCTGGAGAGAAAGGTCGGTGCACAACCCTCTCTCTGAGTACTATAATGTCCGGGTTTGGATTAAAAAGATTATGATAACTTGTATAACACTATTATACCATAGCATCATGTATTCGAGCTTTAATCCCGACTACCTTCGTCCGAACTATGACACTTCAGCGGAAGCCTCGACGACCGAGATTGAGTACGTTGAGTACCAAGACACAAACATCACTAACCTCAACGCGAGTGCGCATTGAAAAGTAGAGACTCATGACAAAGATGTGTACCTGCTTCCCATAAGGCCTTTTCGGAATTCCC
Organism: Megalonaias nervosa; assembly: GCA_016617855.1. Taxonomy (NCBI): domain Eukaryota; kingdom Metazoa; phylum Mollusca; class Bivalvia; order Unionida; family Unionidae; genus Megalonaias; species Megalonaias nervosa. The sequence goes on along the minus strand of JAECUM010058096.1, from coordinate 11,297 downwards.
CGGGAAAATGCAATCTACTATAGTAACTATGCCGCAAATGTGCAAGCCACACTCCGAAACAACGGATGGTAGTTATTCAAGTCGGCTCAATACCAACTGAACAACCAGACTGTGGAGGAAATCAATTGCTATTTACCTCAATCCAACACGATACTGAACTTGATTATGTACAGCGACGACTACATGCGATCGCACCCTACCAACATGTGGTGATTAAGAGATACGTCGATAGGAGCTGCATTAAGCACCGAATTTGCTGCCAATGCAGACCTGCTTCCAGTGGCATTCGTGGTGGATGCCCCTGCGGTCAAAGGAGAGAATTTCAGAGCCGATTTTGCTTTTGAACGTAATGCTGCCTACAATGTTGGATTTGCAGCACAACGCGCTGTCACCGATACCAGTCACGAGATCTGCATGATGCTTCCCCTCAGCAACATCTTTGGTGTGTGTCGAGATATCCCTACCGTCTTCAGAGGCGTCAAGCATACGCTGCTGATGAAGAGAGCCTTACCCGCTCAATACATTATAGAGCAGCTGGAGCTGACGATGAACAATTAAACATGACGTGGTTGGCGCTGTCGATGCTCAAAATCACTGCCTCTGTGACGCACATGCTCAAACTGGAATCGATGCTAGCTATATTTACCAAGAAACTGTACTTCGAGCAACATCGCATTTACATGCATCAGTTTACAGCAGCTCAGGCTACCACGTCGTGGAGAGTCGCCACCAATCCATGTAGCAACTTCCCGGACACGTCTTCGTAGTATTTCAGCTGGCAAATCAGCGTACAGAACAAACTGGTAACAAGCATGTGTTTAACCATCTTGGTCGGTCTCGCATTCACGTTCTCATCAACTCTAGACTCTTCCATGTGCCTTGACTGGTGTGCGAATGTGGAGAGAGATTATGTTTATTGATATCTATGCTGGTCTCAACAAAGCCTAAATAAGCACATCACATCAAATAGAAAATAATTGTCATTGAAATGAATCAACACGTACGGAGTCGTATCCAAGTATTGATTTTAATATAGGATAGGCAGTATTTAAGAGAAGTTAAATTTTATATCATGGTTATCAAATATTTTTTTTAAAAATCAGTAGAAAAATATGATCTGTTCAAAGGGCAGCTGTAGGAAAATCACATGATTAGTACACGGAAATAGGAGAATATACTTACATGCGTAGGTGTACAGTCGCTCATGTAAATAAAATCCACTCCGACATGCAGCGTTGAAAGACGACAAGACTATATGAAAAAAGTACGCAAAATAAGGAATAGCATGTTAATTTACACATCAGACCGTAATTAAATGTTCTTTTGGAGTTATTCACTTTCATGTTCCATTCTATGAATATGCATGTAGCACGAGAAACATTATCATCGTTGTATCAACTGCATATAGGAAATGTCATTTTCGGATATATTTAGTCAATTCCTAAAGAAAACCAAGTTTGTTATAGAAGAAGAAAATGCATTTCTGCATTTATTGCATCAACGTTTAACCCGAGATAAGAAATAGATACCGATATACTTGAAAAGAAATCTCTGATCCCATTGACTACAAACGTTCTAATGTGAAATCGTTTTTGGATTGTTTGTTTGTCAGATTCGTTTATTTTATGTGTTTTTCTTATATGTCACCTAACGGATATCTTTTAGTTCGTCCTTGACCCACTCACTTGGTGTTCATGTGGCATACTCTCATAACGAAACTTCCTGACGCATATTATAATTTGTAACAAAAATATATAAGATATGAAGATACCCATTTGGTCAAAGGGATGATTACTTACGGAGTCTCTGCTGCATAGTTTAATTTTGTTACATTTGTCCGGAGCAACCTCTTGTTCGCATGCATAACATAGTAGTCCACTGTTCGGCGGCAAACCTATTAACGGCAACAAGAATATGTACTGTAACGGAAGCGGACAGCTCATCTAAATGTCGCAGTCAGGAATAAAATCCGGTCCGTCTGTCTCTCACTAGGTCACTCCTGTCATTGGACTAAAAGGTCAAGACCAGCAATGGTAGTTAGAACGTGATCTCATAAAGCTAGGCCGCTACTTTTCCCTATCTTACCTTGGCATGCATCCGCAAATGTCATACAGATTCACCTCTCAAAGCTATCTAAAGCCATTCTCATCCGGCTACTAATTACTTAGAATCGGAAGAGAACCCAGTTATGACGGAGGAAGAACAAAGTCAAACTTCCTCGGTCGGGAAAATAAACCATATTCTTCTGTCTCGCAGTAGAGCGCACATACCACTAGACTAACTGGTCTGAACCAGCTAGGCTTGTTACTAAGTGGGGTTATATCTTTACACTGCATGAATATCTCAGGGGCCCAAGCAGCCGAGTGGTCTAAAGCGCTCACCTTTGCCGATCACTGCCATCTCAACTCTGACTCCGTGGGTTCGACTCTCGAACTCAGCCAATGTGTGTATGCGAGAAAGCTGTCAGCAACTGCTCTTGGGTCGGTGGTTCTTACCGGGGAACTTCCCAAGTTCTTCCTCCACCAGTTATACCGGCCGCCATATATAGCCTATCTGCGAAATGAAGTTAAACCCCCAGATAACAACAACGATATATCAGTGTATGCATTAGATTCTGGAAAAGTTAGAATAGTAAATTATGTCCCGTCCAGTCTGGAAACAATCATTTCAGTGGGTGAAATAGTTGTCTTATTACTGTCAATGGTTATTTTAACGATGCACACATCGGGTCGCAGACGAAAACTACACGCAGAGAAATAAGTACGTGTTTTAGTGTAGAGATACATCGAGGCTGTCAGATTGATACGTAATGACAATGAAAATAACGAGCGTATTTTGTTTAGATTTATGCGTTAAATTAATAGTTAGATAAGCACCTTTCTGTTGTCTCTATGTTTAGATTCGTCTTTAAGATTCTAAGACAACAAGTGTATTTGAAATTTTGTTTACGGGTTGAGATATGTCATATAAATATTAGGTTAGATTTGTAACAATGGTTCCACAAATAGGTAGTATTAACAGTCACATTCGAATCAGTGTTACTGACCATTGTCAGACCTCATTTAATTAGAGGTGTAGCCTACAAATCAGAAGACGGTGCAATTGCCAAGGTCTTTGGTCTGGGACAGAAACACTTGTAATTTTAAAATAAATTATACTTGACGGCTTTGACGAAATATAAGATTTGTCTAAGCGTAAATATAGCCACAATTATCAAACTAATTTCCATGTATCCGTGATCATTTTTCAATAGTCTCAATACAAAAGGAAGCGCCTTCTAAACCAATTGAAATGATGGAAGAAATTCTACGGAATATAAACATTATTCATCTTCGTTGTATTAATAATATTTAATGGACACCATATCTAACTGTATGTCAGTTTGATTGGTCTGTCCTATGCAATGCATTCATAGTCGTACGAAACAACTATCCCATCAGGAGAAATTCAAACTTTGACGTATCAAGTATACATTCTTTATTTCAATAGAACGAGGTAATCCTCACCTTCTTCTCCACATCCCTTGATATTACACAGTTCCGTATCACAGCACTCAGAACACAGTAACGCATCTGTTCGATCCGATTGCTCCTCGGGAACTGCACCAAAGTCATTTTTCTGTTGAATCTCGTTGAGGACAGTGGCGTTGAGAACATCTCTCTTTCTTCCAGCAGCCGCACATTTCTGCAACAGTAGTCAAATTTTACCATTAGTCGTGGAAGCCAGTATTACTATCAGAGAATATTACTTAATAAAAGTTTCACAAAACTTGCAACTAATACTTGATGTTTTAATACTTTATTCATTTTAGATAACATTACTTTGGCATACTTTTGCAAAAATGACATGTTCAGGCATACAATTTTTAACAACTGACAGTGACCTTATAGCATGTTTTGCATAATGATTATTCTGGTTCTGTTAGGTTGGTTTGTTTCATTTCGTCTCTTGTTGTTTTCTAAGTCAACCATTATAAAATCATTTTGGGATTCCACTAGGCCTTGCACCTGCGGTTTGGAAATTTGGTGGTGGCGGATGGGGTCGATTCTCCTTCGGCCATATTGTATGAGACCGCTAATAGAGTGAACTTGTTTGCTATGATATGCATCATATAGTGATGTTCCAGCTGAAAAGCTCTTTGAATTTCTATTTCCAAAATTGCAGTTTATACAGAAGCAAGAATGACATCTTATTATAAAGACATCACACTTTCTGCCTTTATATTTGTTTCCTATGCTTTTCCTGGAGTTTTTGTAATATCTCTGCATTTTATATTGTGTCGCATGGTGAATTTGCACATTTGCTTAAAGGGATTTTTCTTTCTGTGGATGTTGGGAAGCTTGTTTTATTTCAGCATTTCTGCCAACTAGCATTTTCTTGGTTCAATACGGCAATAATTATTCTGATATGCCGTTGAACCATATATTGTGTACATTACCACTAAAACATATAATCAATAATAGGTGGGGAAAAATAGAAAATAATTTTCAAATAGCAACATTTCATATCGCAGTCATCATTAGTGATTACTCACTATTTTCAAGGCAAACTTGCTTGTAATTACAACACGGAAAAGTAATATCTGTTCATTCACGTCATTTACAATTTATAACAGCATGACCTTTCCTTGCGTCACTCATATTTAACCGTCTATTTGCGAAACGACGTGTCATCATTGGAATAAAATAAGATATTCCAGTCTTGAAACTGTAATGTATGCAGCTTCCTGTTTATTATCAAAATGTGTAAATTCACATATTTTTGTTTCCTAATTGTTCCCTCGTACATTCATTTCTTCTCCTTTTCTTCTTACGTCCACTCTTGCATTTACCAACTTATCTAAATCTACTCCTATGGGTTTGTCCGTTTCTTCGGGAGTTCCTTTTAATTTAATGGCGCAATGAAATATATTAATAATGGCAGTACATGTGATAATGATTTCGAAATAAATAAAATCGTCAGGAACATGTTAAGGGACAGGGTTAAAATTTAATTAACATACAACCACCATGGAAAATTTGCTAAGATTATTAGAATGTTTTTCATACAATTGAAGGAACTCAGGAAGATTTAAGTAATTAAAATTTTTTGAGGGGGAGGGCTGATGTTTTTATTGGATTAGAAATTATTCCCCGTAATAGGTAGAAGTGGGTCGGGGAACCATTCCACTGACTACCTCACAATTTATTATAAGTACACATTACTTTATAGGGAATAATGGTTAACACTAGAATATGGTACTGCATTCTAATTCTAAACACAATACAGAATTTAATATGGGTTACATTATAGCGAACGAACAAAGAGGAAGACAAACGCGTCAACAGTTTTTTGATGAGAGATGAGGGGGGCGGGATTCCACAAGAAATCAGGTATATATTGTAACCATTTTCTGCATGTACACATATATCTACACAGAAAGATGCACATATACACGTCTTTTTATAATTCACTGAAGAGAAAAATATATAACGGTTTCTTTTTACAACAAATTCTCCATATGACAATCGCTTGTCAAATCTAAAGATAATTCCTCACAGAAAATGTTTTTTTGTTGAGGTAGTAAAACAAATTTAGCAGACCATGCAACGGTGTGACAGATTTATTGCAGATCTTTTGTATATTTCACTTGTATGAAGATATCAATGACATTGAACCATCCATTTAAAAAATCTCGACAACTTTGTTCTGAAAAGTTACAACTAGATTGAATGACCAGGCTTCGGAAAAACTCACCCTAAAGCGAGTTGAGTATTCAAACTTCTACCTCAAGACATGGTTTACAAACACACTGAGTCTAACTGAACTTAATAATGTAATTTAAAGTATAGTTGACATCTTTCATATCAAATATGGACATACAATAAAAAAGTACAAAATGGATTTTTGACTGGACTGAATATTTAACGTTGCATACAGATAAATATCAACCACTCTGAAGAAGCTTAGACAAGCTTGCATTGACCGGATTAAAAGACCTGTATTAACGTTACAGGATAAAAATGGTATGTCCTTCTTGCATGCTCTTCAATGTGTATTAAATCGATCTTGGTGCAGACCATTAAAATACAATTTTGATACATATAGTCATTGGTTTAAACGATCTGTACTAAAACATTCGGAGAATAAAATAATTTGAAATCATATAAATGCATACGTACATGTCCATCAAATATTACGGGGGGGGGATGAAAGTAGTGTACTGGATCTACTCTATAATGGAAAATACCATTAAATTTAAATCCAATCTCTTTTGTGGGTGGTGGGAAAATAGCGTCATCAAAGATAAACAGACATTAAGAGAGAGAATACTTTTAACAAACATATTGGAATATTTTCAGAACATAAGAAAAAAAATACTTCTATCGATCTTACCGACCCTCAGTAACAGACAAACTGTTTTTATTGGTGATACACTAGACGTCTTTGACATTTGCCTTTCTGTCTTTCGTTGTCTTCTAAACCCTGACTCGTCTCAATTGTACCTCATTTGCGATCAGTGAGTATAGAGGTAATCAAAAACTAAATGAGAAAAGTCAATTGAAGTATACGATATACAATCTAAGGCTAAAAATGTTCAGTAATTCTCTTTCTGGTCATGTTGTAAAAATTTAAAATATAGATCGGAAGAAATTTGCTAGTTATTAATTACATATGACAGCAACTATAATCTTTTAAGTTAGTATGTCTTCTTGGGCTTTGTTTCCTTCATCAAATTTCATCTCTGTCACATTTACATTTACTGGATAACAGTGTTTCCCTTTGCGCACATTTGTGCGTCAGGGACGCACACTGGAGAAAATTGACGCAAACGATTTTTTGCCGTGTGTTTTTGTTTTTTTGACGCAAAGGATTTGCAAAATGCAATCAGGATTTATTTAATATCCAATGCGTTAGATTAGGGATGGCATCGTGTATACTTCGATCATATTCATAGTCTGGTTTCCTGTTTCGTATGCTCCCTGCGTTGCACTCTGCTATACGCAGCATACGAAGCAGAGAACCAGATTAGTATAGGCAATGTTATGACAGTAACTTCCCCTAATCTCGCGAGCTCTCACGCGATTCCATCGAGCTCAGCAAGATGTCGTCCAGATGTTTAACCTCAATGCTTGTTGCACAAAAAATGTGATCTCCAGATTAAAACGGCGTGTACTAAGAATCATTAGCGAAGAAAGTGAAAGAAGCAGAAAACGAAAGAGTAACTGTGGATCTGACTTTAATGAAAAATGGAGAAATTAATTCCCTTGACTGGAATACGGAACATCCATTGGGATTACCGGTGTGACTTCTGATCTCGTGATTGCGAAGACTGCACAAGTGAATAATCCTTTCGTGACAGCGTTTAAGAATTTTAAAAAATCTGCCCTTGATCACCACAAGATATCATTTGAACACATTATTACCTAAGACATTCTTTCAGAACAAAGAAATAAGTAAACTTGCAGAGACAAATCCATCATTTGGATTACAAATTCAGGGGGTCGTTGCAGATTTTGTTAACTTTGCTGCAACGAAAGAAAGATCTAAAAGTTCAAGAGTAACTTATTAAAGAGAAGATGAATCATTAGCCTCTTTGATTTTTGGATCAATGTGTTTTAGGACGAAGTACAATGAAACTGATGATAGTACACATTTTATGACAGGCAGTAAATTAATTGTCATTTGGTTAAAGAGATTTATTTGGATTTTTGTATTGGCTTATATGTAATGTGTTGGTCTATAATATTGCTACAAAAGATTATAAAGAGATTGTTAAAAGTATGGCTTTAAACTGAAAAGAAAATGAACTGATAAAATTATCCTTTGAATGGACAATGCATTTGTGTGTTAATTGTGCGTGTTGGTTTATTTGTATTTGAGAGAGAGAGAGAGAGAGAGAGAGAGTATGTTGTGCAAATTGCACTATCCTATTTCAGCTGAGAAAGTATTGATCAGATGAAAATTTGTCAGTACATTTTTGACCCCCACATTTTTTATTTGACCCCCAGGTCTGACACCAAGGGGTTTTTTTTGTCCCTCAGTTTTACACCCCTGGGGGATACACTGCTGGATATCTCTGTGTGCATTTTCCACTTGCAATACCAAAATCCCGCTTAAATTCTTCTGGTTTTGAACAATCTTTTTCTTTCCTATAGATCTTCTTTTCCATTCTTTGATAGTTATATACCAGCTAAACACTGTTGACGGAAGTGAAACTTAATTTTAATTGAACGTGCTATAAATGTTTACTAAAATTAAAATGGTCACATTCACAGTTGTATATAATCTATGAGACGATCGGGTCATATAGTTGATGCAGAAATTCCTAATAATAGTGGTCCAGACTTTACTGCAACTCATTGAAGAAAGAAATAACCAGAGATCTGGGTCCCATTTTATTAAAGAAGTTACGAAATGAAATAAAAGCTGAGGAGCCGCTGCGTTAATCCGACCTTTACGACAACAAACATTTCAGTATAGATTACATATTAACTATTAAACAAACTTAGCGATTCTCAAGAGAGCCCACAAGCAGACATGCAGCTTAAACATCCTTTGGAAGCCATTGATGACCAAATAAAAACACAATAAACGTACCGGCATATATATATATATATATATATATATATATATATATATATATATATATATATATATATATATATATATATATGTATGTATGTATGTATGTATATATATTTATAAAAAGAGAGAGAGAGAGAGAGAGAGAGAGAGAGAGAGAGAGAGAGATTGGGAACGGGAGCCACAATAGTAACAATGACGGTTATTAAGAGAGGCTTGACCTATAATTGATGTGTGTTAAAGAATTCAAAGTATGGAGCTTCCAAAGCAGTTAAAGGTTTAATCATTACATAAGATAAAATATTATTACCGTATTATATAATTGTTATTGATATTATTATTTCAACAAACGAACATGAGAGATAAGTTTGAAATGTACATAAAAACAGATTGAAGGTTTTACAAAAGATATAAAGAAAGTGATAAATGCAAACACAAATGCTGTACCGCAGGAACAGTTAGGAAGTACAATTTTTCGGACATCTAAGAAAGAGGAAGTTTTCAGGGGAACAATTCCAACAAAACCAATTCAAATATTAGAGAAACATTATCATGTGGTCTGACGGAACTATAGAAAAAAAATGTTTCACACTAGTTGCTATTGCGGATGAATATAGCACCTTCTGCTCTGTCTATAGTAAGTTTGGTAAACGTTTAGTAGATGGTTGAAGAACAAGCAGGGGCGATATTCCTTCAGGATCCAAAGATGATTCGATCATTGAAAATGTTAAGAAAGGTTCAAAATTAACATTGGGGAGCCGGGGTGATTCTCGGAGTTGGCCAAGAAAACACCAGCAGCAATGGCTTGAATTGTTCGCAATATTATCAGCTAGTAATTTAAAGGTGCTTGTCAAACTGACTCTTTCTTTGCTGAAAAACAATTATGTTACATCCTTTAGCATCAAACAATTTGTTATTGGCATTTCTAATGGAGGTGTAAAGAAAACAACAAGCAATATGTGAACTATAGCATCTTCTGCAACCATTTGTATCAATATAATTTTGTATAAATATTATCTTTGGTGATATAAATTGGATTTTATCTACACTTCTAGACCGCCGTAGTATTAGTAGATGTGACATTAGGAAAGGCAATGCATATGCAAAACCCAACATTTGCAACATAATCCTCCTTGTTTACAAATTTGCTTCTCATGTTCTCTTCCCAGATGTCCTCTGTAGTTTCTTGTCTCTCTGACAAATATTTTTTCAGACTTTGTAATACCGTTCTTTTCTTCTGTATCTTTATTCAAGAGAGGGTGTAACTTATCTTAAACGAGTTGTTGGATTTATGTAGATTGTCCTTGTAACCAACATTAGTACCCACTTGCAAGCGATGTCAATCAGTAAACAAAGAAACCGTCGCCAACAACAGAGCAGTCTAATTTCGATTTTAAAATCTGTTAACTATTGTTGAGATTTAACCATCTCTTCATCTATTCCATGAATACACTGTCCTATAATTAACAACGATTCTGCAGTAAAGCGTACGTGTCTACTACTGAAGTCAATTAAGTACGTTATTTACAGTTTGAAAAGAATATAAACTTGGTTCTCTCTTTTACTAATATTTTTAGTCTCTGTGTACAGTTTTATCACATTTATGTGAAATTCTTTCCTTATTTCTCTTTCTAATATTTTCATTTTTTCCATTGTGATAACAGTTTAAACTCTTTTTCTTGGCATCTCTGGTGTTTTCTGTATCAATATACCATTACATTCATCCTTTCTATTGCATTTGTAACATTTTACATCTACGTGCACCTGTGGCATACACTGTATATGACACTCGTGAGTCCTAAATGTTGATTTGTATCTGTATTTTAGTTTCACTTTACTACTAATGTACCAAGAAAGTTCTGACAAAATAATGTCTTCATATCCACAGATTGACACCATTGACACACTGTACTCCATATTTCTTAACTGATGTGGTGTATAATGATCTCACAAAACAACTGATGACCTTGGTTGATTTTCTAACTTTTCTTACTGATTGAAGGTTTATTGGCGTTAAAATTGTACATCGTAAATCTTATATCTAGAAAAAAAAATGTATGTTTGATTGTATAGCTGACACAATTATAATTTTAGGAACATTTAAATGTTCTCAGGATTTCATAAACGTTTATGTTATTTTTACTACCCCCTTTTTAAAAAAAATTATCATAGGCTAACATGTAGTCTTCTGAACTGTATTTGCTTTTAGGCCTTATGTTGACGAGGCATGTTATACCTTTTCATTTCATCCGTAATGACATTTAATACCATACCATGGCATCTTGTTGACTGCAGTCGCCTTATAACGTTTTTCCAGGTGTATATTTACATTTTTTGTTCCCTTGGTATGATTTTTGGTGTATTTTCTTTTCTCTCTGTAGTATTATGTAAATAACAAGAATGTTTTTGTGTTCCTTTAATGTTTTGCATTGCACTATGTGTTCATTAAATGCAGTTTAGCATTGTGCCATTATTAATTGTGCATAACTAAAATAACAATAATGTTGGAACCATAGAAACATCAGATTTGTTTCAGAGCCTCACTTCCCTTTTAGGCATCTGAGCTTAGCTTATGCTTGAGTGCAATGTTTAAATATTTTTCACAAATCTGAGCTGAGTACTAAATATATACTGGTATTGTGATATAACTCGAAAGTACACTACTGACTGCTACTGCAATATATCCTGAGATTGTAATATACCTTAGTACTGCAATATATTCTGGTAATGTT
>JAECUM010058095.1:0-13321 GCA_016617855.1 Megalonaias nervosa | reverse complement strand
ATATATATACACGCCTTTTTACAGCTCATATGCAATCTACACAGGCGCTCTAAAGGTGAAAGGGTAAATAGATATAACATAGTCAAATCAATATACAAATGAAATGTTTTGTTTCAGCTGCGAAGCCATTTATTTGAAAAACAAATATATCTTCCTTTGTGAATAAAGTAACAATAATTTTGATGTGCATCACTATAATATGAACACTATTGACAAAATCACGGAGACCGTGGACATTGGTACATCATGACCAACAAGGACATGTTTACATATCTAATCTATTCTGAACTTTCAATACAATTTAAGGACGCGCACTATTGACAAAATCACGGAGATCGTGGACATTGGAACGTCATGGGCAACGAAGACGCACTTACACATCTAGTCTGAACTATCAATACAAACTAAGGACACACACTATTGACAATATCACGGAGACTGTGGACATAGGTACCTCGTCAACATGCAAGAAGCATTCAAACATCTAGTCTAAACTATCAATAGAAATTAAAGACGCACACATCTATTCTGAACTATTAATACAAACTAAGGACGCACGCTATTGGCAAAACACGGAGACCGTGGACATTGGAACATTATGGACAACGAGGACGTTTTTACAAATCTAGTCTCTAACAATCAATACAAACTAAGGACACACACTGCTGATACAATCACGGAGACTGTGAACATTGGTACGTCATGGACATTGAAGACGTATTTAAACATTTAGTCTGAACTATCAATACAAAGTATGGATGCACACTATTGACACTATCACGGAAACAGCGGACATTGGTACCTCATGAACAACGATGACTCATTTACACATGTAGCTTGAATTATCAGTACAAAGTAAGAACCCACATTATTGACGAAATCACGGAGACCGTGGACATTGGTATATTATGACCAACGAGGACATGTTTGCGCATTTAGTCCAGTTTTAACAATCAATACGACCGCTCCGGTGGCTTAATGGTTAGAACGTCCGCCTCGGATGCGCGAGGTGGTTCGAAACCCGGCCGAGTCCTAACAAAGACTTATAAAAATGGAACTAACAACTGCCTCGCTAAGGGCTCAGCATTAAGAGGTTAGTGTTAGGACTGGTCGGCCTGGTGTCAGGATAATTTGACTGGGTGGGACATCATGCTACATGTCTGCGGCATGATGCCCCAGTGCTAGACATCACTATATACTGCCACACTGCAGACATCGTAGCGATATGACTGGAAAATTGTTAAAGCTACCTTAAAAATTCAAATCACACACACACACACACACTTAACAATCAATGCAAAGTAAGGACGCACACTGCAGACAAAATCAAGGAGAGTGTGGACCTTGATAGGTCATGGAAAACGAAGACGTATTTACAAATCTGATCTGAACTGTCAATAGAAAGTAGGGACGCACACTATTGACAAAATCACAGAGACTGTGGACGTTGGTACCTCATGAACAACGATGACTCATTACACATGTAGCCTGTACTATCAATACAAACTAAGGACGCACACTACTGACAAAATCACGGAGACCGTGGACATTGGTACATCATAACCAACGAGGACATGTTTACATGTCTAGTCTAGTCTGAACTATCAATACAATTTAAGGACGCGCACTATTGACAAAATCACGGAGACCGTGGACATTGGTACCTCATGGGCAACGAAGACGCATTTACATATCTAGTCTGAACTATCAATCCAAACTAAGGACGCACAAATCTATTCTGAACTATCAATACAAACTAAGGATGCACGCTATTAACAAAATCACGGAGACCGTGAACATTGGTAAGTCATGGACAACGAAGACGCATTTACACAGCTAGTCTGAACTATCAATACAAACTAAGGACGCACACTATTGACAAAATCATGGAGACCATGGACATTGGTACATTTTGACCAACAAGGATATGTTTACACATCTAATCTAGTCTTAACAATCAATCAAAATTAAGGACGCACACTATTGACAAAATCAAGGAGACTGGACATTGATACGTAATGGACAAACAAGATGTATATACACACCTAGTCTCAACTATCAATACAAGCCAAGGACACATTATTGACAATGTCACGGAGACCGTGGACGTTGGTACGTCATGAACAATGAAGACGTATTTGTACATCTAGTCTGAACTATCAATAAAAACTAAGGACGCACATTATTGACAAAACACGGAGACCGTGGACATTGGAACGTTATGGATAACGAAGACGTCTTTACATATCTAGTCTCTACAATCAATACAAATTAAGGACGCACACTGCTAATACAATCACGGAGACTGTGAACATTGGTACGTCATGGACAACGAAGACGTATTTAAACATTTAGTCTGAACTGTCAGTACAAAGTAGGGACGCACACTATTGGTAATATCACGGAGACCGTGGACATTGGTACCTCATGAACAACGATGACTCATTTACACATGTAGCCTGAATTATCAGTACAACCTAAGAACCCACACTATTGACAAAATCACGGAGACCGTGGACATTGGTGCGTCATGGACAACGAAGACTCATTTAGACATCTAGTCTGAATAATCAATAGAAACTATGGACGCACAAATCTATTCTAAGCTATCATTACAAACTAATGACGCACGGTATTGACAAAATCACAGAGACCGTGGACATTGGTACGTCATGGACCACGAAGACGCTTTTACACATCTAGTCTAAACTATCAATACAAACTTAGGACGCACACTATTGACAATATCAGAGACCCTGGACATTGGTAGATCATCGCCAACGATGACATTTTTTTTAAAAAGATTCAGATTTAGGAACTGCTACCATATAAGCAGATAAATTATACTGCCAAATAATATTCATTTTCGATTTTAGGAAACTTTGTGTATTTAAATTTTATGATTTAGTCTTTTACAATAATATATAATGTTAAATTCCAAATATCTGCATGAGTTTAAATTTTACGGATCTCTGATCCTATTGCTAAAATGGAGCAATATATAGTGCAATGAAATTTACCTTTAAATGGAATATTGTGCAATCAGGAAATTATACAATGGAAAGATAGTATTGTTTAAATGAGATTTAAAAGAAGAAAAAAAAATACAGATATTGCCGAACTGATTTATTTCAATTGACTGAAAAAATGATAAAATGTTGCAGTCAATTTTCCACAGATGGTTGCGAAGCTTAAAATTACGTGTGACAGTAGAAACAGATCAACGAATAAACATTAGGCTGTTTAAGCGATCGTATTAAACCAAAATTTTCTATGACCAGATAATAATCTCTATTTTGTATTGTTTTTTTTATAAAAAACCACTTGTTTCACCAGTCATAATTAAAGATGCTATTTTTAAAAATCCATGTTATGATGGGTTTCAAATTTGTAATTTTTTTATCAGTTATTACTGACTGTAAATTTGCTTCCATTCGTAAAGAGATAAGTGTTCTCGATAATTTGAACTGATATTTTTCCTTTCGTTTTCCTGTTAAATGTGTGTATTTTCAGAAAGTTGTTCGGTTCCTTGCCCAATACCACTATTCATGCTTATACTGCATTTTTATTCCAGTTTTATTTCCTGTTATCCCTTTTATCACAAATACACATTTAGCATTTAGTATTACGCTTGCCTACCTGTCCATCAGCGATCAATCCATAAGACTCGTAATTCAGATCAAAGTTATTTCCGTACATAGAAGCTTCATTTATTTGTCAGTACTGAACCTTCTAATGCATACAAATCGAAAGAGATCATATGTTAATTCAAAGCATCTTCAAATATAAACTCACGATGAAGATCCTGTCATAGGTTAACACCCACTTTTGAAATGCTGACCTATATACAAATCAAGGAGGCATGGGTCACAGATTTCATTCCTGGGCATGCATGAGTGACAAATTACTCATTGTGTATTGTCGCAAAATATGAAGCTGTGTTATACAACGCTGTAAATTGTTTTCATGTTGAGGATCGGTAGGCTGTTGATATATTATAGCGTGCTGTTGTAAAAGTCCTAGCAGACGCTATTGATACTGTTGCCCACATTGCAAATTCTAAAAATAATGTGATACCTGGATGGACTGATTATAAAAGATTCGCATAAAGAAGGTATGGATTATTCCATCTTATGCGTGATAACGGTAAGCATAGGTATGTTTTCTTATGTGAGATGATGATGAAATTCAAGGCCCATTTTAAGTATGCCTTAAGATTATGTGAGACACTAGATATATGGATGAATTCTATGCCAAGAAGTTAAACAGTAAAGACTTAATTCATTTTGGAAAGACTTTTTTCAAGAGACTAGACAAAGATCTCCTCCAGCCAAGGATGTGGGTAACGTGACAGGTCAGAAAGACATTGCTGTAATGTGGCAAAGTCATTGTTGTGAGATACTTATTCAAGTAAAGGTAAAAGCGGAGAGAAAAAGAAAACCCACCCCACCCCCCAAAACAAACATGAACGTTCAACGAGTCTTTATTCTGATTCTCTTCAACTAGACTACTTTAAATATGATACTGAAATCTTGCGTGTGCTAATCTTGTTGTGTTTCAATAAATCCAATAAAAACGAAACTATCGTGTAATAGACTTTCATTTGTCTTTAAATTTCTTTGCGACCAAGAATAGTGTTTTAAGACATTTTGCAACGTTTATATGAGCAAAGGATGTTTTTTCTTTCGTGTTAAATTTAATTCGATCGTATTATGTTTTGGTATTAAGATTAAGGCAACAAAAACTGACACCTAAAGCATTCTTCGATTTAGAACCAATGCAGAAAAAACTTTATAGCAATATAGTTATATATTTATGTAGTACAATATCAAAACTGATTTTCAGTACAGTATTATATTATTGACAAAGGATCATCTCAAAACAAGTCTAAAGCGCTCTTCGTTACGGATCACTGATATCTCACCTCGGTCTGCGTGGGTTCGAGTCTCGGATTCGGCCAATGTGTGTATGTGAGAAAGCTTGTCAGTAGCTTCTCGGGGGTCGGTGGTTCTTTTCGGGGTTTTCCCGGGTTCTTCTTCCACCATTAATACTGGCCGCCATGTATAGCCTATCGTGTGCTGAAAAATGGCGTTAAACCATACAATAACAACATCATCTCGAAACAAGGATTTATTAGCCAATCCGCTAATCATACAGCTTAGTTCTAATACTTTCGTCCTTGATACATGCAACATTATGCTGAGAGTCTGCTAACTTGACAAAGTTTAAAGTTTTAAATGGTATTTGTATGGTTGCAACCAATATATGACTTTAAGTGATCCTTGATATACTCGAGTGTACGCGGTTTGTGTTTTCGAAGTTAATCAACATGAAACATGATCAATTTTTAAGCAGGTACCACCACCACCACCCCTCTCTCTCTCTCTCTCTCTCTCTCTCTCTTCATTGTATATATATATATATATATATATATATATATATATATATATATATATATATATATATATATATATATATATATATATATATATATATATATATATATATATATTAAATCGACGAGTGTGGCTTTTATTTTCAGATGAGAACATTCGAAATCTTCTTAATACTATAGAACAATTAATACCTGATCAAAATGTGAATAAGTCACTTAAAAAATCTGAAATATTTAGTTTTACTAACATAGGCGAACTCTTTGTCAACTTTCGTTAATTTGCATTTTGGACATCGATGATCAAGATTAGTTTATGCTCCAAAATTGTAACGTTTCGTGCCCAAACATTCTAAAGGTTAATAACCAACATCTAAAGGTTAATTATCAACACGTTATGTGTAAGTTTACTTTAGTTGAGTAATTTTTGCTTCTCATTGTTGGCTAGCGGATGCAGAGTGGCCTAATTCGTCTTACCTCGTGTGTCGTCAGAACAATCTGATTAAAATCAGATCTCCGCTGTCCTACATGAAGATGTGACGACGACCGCTTAAGGGTCATGTGACCTTTGAATTAAGCCAATGGAAATGCAGCTTTCAATAATCTGAAAGTGAATCAGTTCGTTCGGTACACATTCATGCTCTTCATCCACACTGCTCGGTCTCCATACACGAAGATATAAGATTTCATCTGATTGGTTGATAAAATTAGCGATTATGGTAATAACATAGGTTAGCAGAACATGACTCCTAAGCAGTCGCTGTCAGATCTTCAAGTAGGACAGCGGAGATCTGATGTTAGTCAGATTGGTCGTAAGAAGTGACCAATGGAGGCAGGGGCTGCCTGTGGCTCAGTAATCGGTTTGTTGGACTAGTGACGGGTTGGCTACCGTGGCGCGTCCTTGGGCAGGCACGCTACTTCATTTGTCTGGTCATTATATAAATTACTTGTGCTGATGTACCTTAAAATGCCAAACCAAATCAAATCATTTTTGCATTGGAATGTATATCATCGTAGGAGATGATCTCAGTCTATCTGTCTATAATGCTGTCTCCTCCTAAACAGCTTGGTTGAAATTTAATATTCTTTATAGTACTGTCAACTCTTGTTACAACAACCAAGCTCTTGTTTAGCCATTTTTTTCGCAATAGCGAATATGTCGTTTTAAAAATCATCTCTTTAATTTCTAAACCTGGTCATATTATGATCGTTGCAAA
Source organism: Megalonaias nervosa (assembly GCA_016617855.1). Taxonomy (NCBI): domain Eukaryota; kingdom Metazoa; phylum Mollusca; class Bivalvia; order Unionida; family Unionidae; genus Megalonaias; species Megalonaias nervosa. The sequence goes on along the minus strand of JAECUM010058095.1, from coordinate 6,712 downwards.
CCATTGGGTCAGTGAGAAGAATATGTCGGGAATATAACTCTATATTTCATTTGTAATATTTTCTTACTTATTTTAAAATCTTATACACATTTTCGTACATATAAATGTCATTGTTTGAAAATGGCATGTGTGCATGTAATTTTCGGACACATTGCAGGTAAATACGAATGTCTGTTACAGGATAATGCTGAGTCAGAAACTGAATATTCGGTAATAAAGATAAACGTCATCAAGTTTAGACAGAACACGAATATTTCGTTGTAGCAAATGTTTCAATGAGTACTGAATGTATAATGTGTCATTTGTGAACGATCTGAGAGAAGGATGTTTTTTGTTTCCTTCCGGGTACATTGGTATGAAAGAACTTAGAATATTATATTGTAATTTGAAATAAACAAAATTTCAATTCATCCATATGTAACGCATGGTTCAGTATAAAACTGTTCGAATTCAGCTACGCTGCTGACTTGACCTCTGTTTAATGTTGGTCCTACATCACAAGTATTCTATCGCAGCTAGTAGTAGTACATTGCCATGGAAACAGCCATTACCGGCTTTGCTAATCAGGCCTACATTTAGAATCGTTTTGACTTGCGAGTAATTATTCTTTTTAAAAATGTAACAAACACATTATATACTGATACTTTTAATATTATGTAAAAGGAGGAATAGCTAAACTAAATTGCTGAATAAAAACATGCAATAATGACAATTTTCAGAAGTGGGTAAGGTATAAACTTGACATAGATGTGATAATACAAAAATAAAGTCCTAGACGAAGTATAATGCCATTGTAATACATAGATCAGAATGGAAATCTCATATTAAAAGAAAAATTATAAACCTGATAAAATCAATGCATTCATTTTCCCTGTTATTTTTGTTTTTGTTGCGGGGTTGTTTTTGGTCGTTTTTTTTTTTTTTTGTTTTGTTAAAAAAATCGTGGAAAGATATGAATTAGAAAATATAACATGCGTCTTTCCTACATGTCGGCACCAGGTCAAGAGAAAAGTGTCAATACAAAAGCTATCAGGTTGCACGTAGCATGATCTGCACACAGTTGACTGGTTTCAATGCACCTATGTTAGTGCCCCATCCTTAAGATAAATGAAACGTCACTGTGACCCATATTTCACCTTATACTGGCTTTAGTTAACTCGTTGGGTTCAGGCATGCTATATGCGAACTTTCCTACCAAGACTAATGAACCTGATGAAGTGAAGCACCTTAATAATTAATCCACCTTTATTGCAAAAATAGATCTCTTTGACCTATATTTCATGCTTATGCGACCTTATTGATATTTTTTCGGTTAGAATTAATTTTGTCTGTGCAGTTCATTCTAGAATTATGCAGCTTGATAACTGGTTGCATATCTGTTAGTACTATAGTACTATACCTAACAACCAAATACCTCTTACCTAAGTCGTATGCTCTGCTTACAAAAGTAACTAGCTCTTTTTAGCTATATATATATATATATATATATATATATATATATATATATATATATATATATATATATATATATATCCGTTAATATCTTAATTTCTGTCAATGGAATCCGGAGTGATTGTGCACTTGGATAAAAATGAATTACTTTTACTGATGTTTGTTTATCGTGGGGGTATGGGTGCATGCGGGTAAGGCGATGTAATTAGCGGACCGAGGTTCGAATCTAGGTAAAGTGCAAATGAAAAATCTTTTAAGTTGCATTATAATATTCTTTCTCCATGTCTACAAATTCACTTCAAAGTGTCACGCATCCTCCTGTACCATCCAGTGATAGCATCTTCCGCCTGGTAGGAATCCGGAGTGACAGTGTACTTAGACGATAATTAATTATTGGGTGGATATGTGGGTGTGTCTTCTACGCACGAATATCTTTATCAGCGACTTTTTTGTGGCATCCTTGTTTTAGGATGTGTGCTTGGTCAAGGGGGATATATATATATATATATATATATATATATATATATATATATATATATATATATATATATATATATATACATACATACATACATACATACACTTTATACACACACACACACACACACACACACACACACACACACACATACACACACACACACACGATATTTGATATTTGGCGTGTGTAGACAATGTTGTGGGTGCCCTAACTCGTGAACACTGGTTCGCATCTCAGTAGAATAAATAATTTTTCAGTCTGTATCATACTATTCTTTCTGCACGACTAAAAACTCACTTCACATAATCACGCATTCGGTGCAGTTGATAGCTGGAATACGTATGTTAATTCAACTGTTAAATTGAAATATTTACGTCTAGATATTTATACTGTTATAATTACTCTCAGTAACATGTGAATGAGTAGTCATTAGAACAGGAAAGGCACCCTACAGCTTACGACCTGTTCTTATCCGCCTATTAAGCTTATTTACCTTAGGGGGTGGGTGTGGCTGTGTGGTCTAAAGAGCTCACTGTTGCAGATCACTGCCATTTCAACTCTGCCTGTTTGGGTTCGAGTCTCGGGTTCAGCCAATATGGGTGCGTGAGAATGTTTGCAAGTAACTTCCAGTGGGTCGGTGTTTTTTTCGAGGGGTTTTCTCGGGTTCTTCCTCCACCAGTAATACTGGCCGCCATGTATAGCCTATCGTGTGCTGGAAAATGGCGTTAAACCCTGCAACAACAACGTCATAAAGTGTGGCTTCAAACTTACCTTATCCCGGCTCACGCCTCTGAGGACGTTGCACGTGCTTTTTTTTACAATAATGGTCTGCATGCATAACAGCCGCAGTGGCTTCTAGGGTGAACAATATTAATAGTTTCTGAAGTTGGGTTTTATTACCAATGATTTCGAGAAGAAAAAAGGAAACAAAAACTTTGGTTTTCATCAACTCATTGTGGTACCTATGCTTTCTTACCGCAGAAAGGAATGTTTATTAGTGTTCTGTGTATTTTATGTCTGTTGCAAGGGAACAGTTTGTAGGTCCCGATCATTTTGGCCGCTGAAGACTATGGAAAACTTCGTAGAGACAAGCTATGTAATCTGTAAATGTTATGTTGTTCTTGTAAAAGAGTTTGTGTAGGTCAGTAAAAATACAAAATTTTACCTTTCGACGTTGCCACATGTTGTTTAATATGTCATGGGATGAACTTCATCGTTTCAAGTCTTTTCACCTCAGCAACGCACAGTCACGATGACGATTCTACCTAAAGTTGAGGGACCTTTGAAATCATAAATGTATGGGAGGTGTGAAGTAAGAAGCGTCATTTATGTTCCTCTGAAAATATTTGTACGCACATCCGCGATTTCCTTACTCCTAACCATAACATAAAACGCACATTCTCTCTCTCTCTCTCTCTCTCTCTCTCTCTCTCTCTCTCTCTCTCTCTCTCTCTCTCCTAATATTAATCCATGAACCACAGGGCTATAAATAGTTTGTAGCATAGCAAGAACGCCTTCGGAAATGCAAAAAGCTTACCTAAAAACTGGTGGGACATTTTTTTACTGAATTGATTATTGTTAGCATGGTGCCAGTTTTCGTAGATTTAGTAGTTGACACAAACTTCGAATGTATAGACCGATATATAAAGACAATATACCTCATGACAATCAAATGTATAAACTGAGAAAATTCGCATTAATATGGACAGATATATAATATTTTGAAGTGTATTTCTTTCATATTTAAGGTAACGGCAATTTACTGATAACCAGATACACAAACCAGTTCAAAATTCAAACACTAACTGTACGCTGTAACTGATTTCCAGTCTTTAAAATGAACTGTTTTGTGAGGTGCGCATTTTCGTATACTAAATGAATAAATTAAGAAATGTTTATTTCCATTGTTCTAAATCTACAGAAATGCGAGTTACAAACATCCTTTTACATAATTTTACATCGTATTAACCATGTACAAATATAGAGAAGAACTTGCAATTTGTATGTCGCCTGTGCTGTAATTGCGTCCGACATTACTTACTCGCATTAAATAGCAGTTTCTTGCATGATGGGTGACACTGCTTTATGAAACACACTGAAATATTTTATGCTGATGGAAGCAAAATCTCTAATATCTTTAAAGCTGTGTGGTTCATTAAATTTTGTAGCATCTATATTTCATCTGTGCTCAGAAAGTCGAGAGACTGACCATACAAATTGGACGCCATTCATCCATGCAATTTGCGAGTCTTAAGTTTGAGACACTCAGAATTCGTAAGTTAGCCACCAGGAGGACAGGGGGCATATTAGTTAGGGAAAAAAGAGAATGTGTTGTTTGCTCAAATTGTATTTTGCCTGACGATTGTCACTAAGAACGTGCGAATGGGAATCAACATTGGAGTAGATTACACATACATGTAACTACTATGTATATCTGAGATACAATTTGGTAACTGTTATGATATTTGGAAACAACACACTCCTTCAAGGATCGACAAAATTGTGTAACATTGATATCACAGTGGGGAAAAAATCCACTAATTTTTGAAAATTAGGATCTTTATTTAAAACAAAAAGAACGTGAAAACTAACCCAGTGTTGCTTTGCTGGCAGTCTACAATTCATGCAAAAGTCACAGAGTATGAAGTATTAGCTTTTGATTAGTGGAACTCTCTGTTTTCTGATAAATATGTGCTTGCCTGAGGTTGACGTAAAGGTTCTTTAGAACGATTCGTAGCCATTTTTAAGACACATGCTTCAGTCAACCGGGGTGGGTGGGGTGAGGCGAAGGTGAATCATTTCAGATGATTAGCTGATCGCTAGAAGAGAGCAAGTTTATTATTCATATTTTTAAATGTAACTAACCTTAGATTGTGAAGAATGTAAATTCAAACAGGAAACTTAAATCACTGGCAGACTAAATGAGTTTCAATCCATTTTTCTTTCTATAGATGGTGATAGAAAAAATAATCAAAGTTTTTCTCAGATAGAACATAAATGGAATATCGGTGCCTAATAGTTTCCAGTTATACGTTAGTTTGATATAAATGACTATTATAATGATGCCACTAAAATGTTTGTAATGAATATTGTTAACTGCATTTAAACTCTACCATTATCGTTACAACGGTCGAATCATATGGTATATCATCTTCCTCTATAATGGCATTTACAATAAACTTCGATTTGAAACTAATTGAAAATGAAGTACGATCACGTCATGACGTGATTCCGAACCTGTGATCTGTTTCGTCAATTTTGAACTCATGACGTCACATACTGGCGCTTGAAAGAAAGCGTCTGGTGTCGAAAAAAATAATTACAAAGTCTATGCAGATACTTTTGTTGTTTAATTTATGTTTGTAATCTGCTTTAATTATATGAATCTATCACTTGGCTATTGTGATATATATATATATATATATATATATATATATATATATATATATATATATATATATATATATATATATATATATCATATCATATCCTATACTCATATTGTATTTTCCAATATTACACTAGTTTAATAACACCCAATGACATAAAGAATTATGGCATGGCAATATATAATGTTAGGGAATTTAATTTAAAGTCAATTCTTTACATTATTTGTACAGTCCTTACTGAGTAATATTGGTATTTGCATGTAATACCATGGAAAATTTGAGAAGTTTTGAAGTGGTTAAGAGTCCTTAATAATTCAATTCGTTGCATACACTTCATTTAACATAGACACTCGTCTAAGACCCTCCATCCACTGTATCTTATATAATTGTTTACATTCCATTATAATGTTTTATTGAAAAACACTTTGCATCTATAAAAGATAATTTCATTCTGTCCTGTCCTAAGAGTCATCTGCAAAGTTAATGCTTAATTTTGCCTGTTACACCAGTAGGGCCCGTAAAATAAAGACAAGCTTGACCTCTCTTTCACCTTTTAGTAACTATACATGGAGATTAATTCGTCTGGGCGTAGCTATGGAAACGTTCTTTCCAGGCCATCTTGATCAGCATGGAAAGTTTGGATCAGTACTAAACTCGTCATTGTTATATAATTTGTTCTGCCCTTTATCTTATGCTTAAAGCTGAGAGAACTGTACAGGAATAATAATTAAAAAAACAAAAAAAACCCAAAAAACAAAACAAACAAACACTTGTGCAAAATGAGAAAACTCGTACTATTACATTTTCAAACCAAAGTTTCTCTTTTTCTCGTTAATGGATAATTAAAAATATGCGAATTATTAACATATAATGCATACATTCTCCAGTCCAATATTCATATTTGATTTTTAAGTCTGATTCGTTCTATGCTTATACTTTCCATACTAATATTAAAAGTATATCAAGAGAATAAAAATGAAATAAAAGAAACTTTAATCGTATTATTGTAAAACCACCAGGTGTTATTAGTGTTTTTATATTTTATTTTATTTTGTTGACAATGCGATAGGCAGGAAAGCTACATTATACATGTAAAAATAAAACTTAATAATGCCTAATGCGTTCTTTGCACTTTAAGATACATTTCATTGTCTAGATTTTATTGTTCATGTGCAAGTTAGGCAGGAAATAAGGTCATTGCAGTGTCAAAACCTCGCAGGCGTTAAATCAGACTCAAAGTAATCCCGTGTAGCAAGTTTCAGTTCAAAGGCATCAAACTGAAGATTCGGGTTACAGGTGACATACATAAAACCAACTCCAGCACCTAGGTGTAAATAGCATGATTTTTATGTACGCCATGTTACACAAAGACCGATTTTGGGAAACTGAT
>JAECUM010058093.1:0-10473 GCA_016617855.1 Megalonaias nervosa | reverse complement strand
TTGCTTGACGATACAGTTCAATAAATTTATCTTTTGTTACGTCACCGCATTGTTCGTTCGCGATATTTCTAACGTCAACATTGTCAAGTCCTGGAAATAATATAAAACAACCAGTATTTCGCCTGATAAATCTGTTGACATTATAATATCCTTGAGCGAGATAAATAGAATTGCATTTCTTATTTCGCGACAGTGAAAAATACGATCTGATTTTATTCATTTCTTCATTGTTTAGCGGAATATCATCAAAAACAACTATTTTATGTTCGGACGAATCGAGTTGATTAACTGGAATAAGTTCTTCCGGTTGTTTGATAATAAAAAAATCTTCGCCAGATTCAAGATCGTCACGAAGTTTGTCATTATAATTGTTAAGTAGCTCCTACTTATCTTGCTGCGGATTAATTGTATAAATATAAACGCGATCGTAGTTAAAATTATCTCCGAGAAGTAAATTCATAAGCAAATTTGTTTTGCCCGATCCAGTTCTACCAACTATAAGATAATGGCAATCTGGAAGCTCATTGTTATGTTTATGTTTCACCAACCGCTCTGTATCAAAGTTTAATATAGACGATTTTGCCATTATATAATTTTATTGTATATAATTTTGTCAAGCAGTAAATAAATAATGAGTTTTTACTCAAAATTTGGAACAACAGTAAGAGATTCAACAACTGCTCAGCAAGACTTATCCAAATATGCAACTCTTGATCAGCTCAGAAATGAAATTACTAATTTATTAAATATCACAAGTGTCGATCAAAACGAAGTTGTTATTTTCCAAGATAAAGAAGGACGATTAAAAACGAGTAATATACAACTATCAGATGTTCTCGTAAGAATTCCTAACGCGGTTGTTAATAATATAGTTACTTTTGCCGATCAGGGTAAAATACAAGATTCGGGTAAGTCTATTAACGATTATGTTAGGAAAGCTGGCGATGTATTTACCGGTGACATTATTATGTCAAGAAGAAAAATTACATATCTGGGAGATCCAACCTCGGATAATGATGCTGCAACGAAAAAATACGTAGACGATCAAGAATCTAAGTACGTGTCAGTTCGCGGTGGTATAATGCGTGCATTTCTCGACATGAACAACAACGGTATTAATAATCTCAGAACACCAGAAACAGATTTCGACGCCGCAACGAAGAAATACGTCGACGATAAGGAAATTCCAATAACGACTTCGTTAACGACTATCAATGATGGAATTGCTGCATTTAGAATTGATTATATTAATCATGTACAAACATTTCTAAATTTTCGTAGAAATGTAAACAGATCTACTAACGAATTTTTTGGAAGTCCACCAGTCGTTGACATAAAACTTACCGACATTAACATGAAAATCAACGATATTGTTAGTGGCATTCCTAATATTATTCAAAAAACTAATCTCGTTAAAATTCCACACGGACAACAAGCTAACAATATCGTGTACACAGTCGCATCAGGAAAAACAACATGGACACCGCAAAGTAACATTATCAAACATACCGCAGAAGTCACTGGTATTTATAGACTGTCTATCTTTAGCGCTGAAAAGATTAAAATTAAAACTATAGTATTTCCGTGGTTTCGTTCAACTGACGTTGGAACTATATCTACAATAATAAATAAAGATGTTGAAGAAACATTTCTACTGGAAGTAGATGATAAAAAAATAGTCGCGGCGTCTTACTGGTGGTGTCTGGAATTTGTAGCTGAAACGCAGAAAGTAATTTGAGGATTATATAATAAATATTATAATGAAAAAAAATATAGTCGATTTTAATCATATTTCAGAAAACATTCCCAAACAAGATGTTGACGCTCTAATGCAATATTACAGATACTATCATAAAAATCTTTGGTGCGTTAAAAAATGTTACAAATACTATGCAAAAATACTGCGAGTGATATCATATCTACCGCTGCTAATGACCGGCTCTGGTATAATTTCAAGTGGCGCATCATTAAATCCATTTTTGTTAATAATATCAGGTGTCGGCGTTTCTCTTGCAGCAGCTTGTAAAAAAAGTTGAACCTCGACTCGCAACTAAAACAAATGCTTGCAAAACAGCAAGTATAACTTATAAAAAATTACTTGATCAAATTCGATCTTATTTGCGTGGTATAAAATATGATATGGACGATTTAATACGCGAATTCCGCATTATTGATAGTATGTTAACAGATATTCTGCCAATGAGAGTTAGCAAATACGAAAAAGATTATAATAAAAAGTAGATGTTTAATTAATTTTCTGTGGCTTTAGTAATATCGTTATCAAATAATATATCAACCATATTGTCAATAAATGTCATCACATCATCTGCCCAACCCGCTATTCTCATATCGCTTTCAACCGCGAATAACCATACCGACCCATATTTCGGCGATATATGATAGCCCACATTTTTAATGCAATCGCTTATTATTTTAGGTTTTATCCCAGTATATCCTGACGATGCTTTGATCGAGTTAAATCTTTTACAAAATCTGTTTGTTAGATCGAATCCAACATGTCGTACTGAATGACAGAATGACATTATATATATATATTTTATTTGTTTAATATAACATTTTTTGACTAACAAGTACATAGTAGTAGAGAGAATTGATGCATCCTTTCTCAGAGACCCTCGGCCCCAAAGCGTAGTACGTTAACATCTTTGTCAGAAAATGTGTTATTATTTTGAGCTAACAAAGACTGCTGACAAAGATGTTAACGTAGAACGCTTTGGGGGGGGGGGCCGGGGGTCTCTGATAAAGGATCATCAATTTCTCTTTACTACTGTTTATCCCAAGATGCACTTTTGTATGGCCTTTCTTCAGACTTCAGCAGAGTCACTTTGGGGTTTCGCAGGCAGAGAGACATAGGGGGAAAAATCTTCATTTTGTACAACACCGACTTCAGAAGAAAAGAAAAACTTCCTCCAGTTTCAGTGATGGACTTATCTTGCACGGAAAAAGTGCCCATCTTTCTTTTGTGTAAACGTGAACTAGCTAATGTCGTAGTTCTATTATTGACGGTATTACTGTAGTATTGTTGGATATATGAGCGTGTAGGTAGGTAATTTACGTCAAGGAGGAGTTTTTTCTTTTTTTATAGTGATGTATTAGCTGAAGGTTTTCGATAACAGAAATACGAATCTATGGATGTGCAACTGAATGAATTTATGCTGTGATGAATAGAATGCAGAGTCTCCTGTGCATTAGGCGGGCAGCACTCAAGATAACATACGCAAGATACAAAAGTCTTAGTGAATGAAAAGTTTTAGAAGAAAAAGATATATACTGACTCTGTACGAGCTATTTACTGGCATAAGTTTGTCAAAAAACAAAAACGGCTAACGTGATATTACACGCAAGTGGTCTCACTAACGAGCGAATGAAACTTTTGCGTGAATCTGGCTTTGACAGTCCATTGTTTACCTGCTTTACAAGGACCTCAAAGCAACAGTCTTTGTCAACCGAATGGTTATTAAACGCACGAATATTGCAAATAATTTTTCTCTAATCTTCGTCTAGTTATAAATAATAACGAAATTCTTAATTTTAGAGTGCAATTTTTTTCCCCCCGTTTCACATTTGTATTACTACTCAGTAAGCTTTCCAAGCCGAATGTTTGAATTTCTCGCCATGCAATACAAATCATGACCTGAGCACCCAATACAAGGAATTATTCATATCTCAGTATTAAACACGTACACATACAATATCCAGATGATACCCATTGTTGAGAAATTAGGGAGGATCCATTTTACGAAACTAATCCATACTGTAGTACTATCTCGTGCATAATGTACATTATACCGTCTGCTCCTAGAAATATCTTCCCAACACTGACTCTCCATAATCAGCAAATAATCATTAAAATTTAACAAAGTTATAAACGGATACGTAAATACAAATAACACATACACTACGTTTAGTACAATGAAACACATAAAAGGCATCAATACTACTCAAAACAACACACACACACACACACACACACACACACACTACAAAGAGGTTAGTGTCAGGACTGGTCAGCATGGTGTCAGGATAATGTGACTGGGTGGGACATCATGCAACATGTCTGCGGCATGATGCCCCAGTGATAGACATCACTATAAACAGTCACACTGCAGACATCGTAGCGATATGACAGAAAAATTGTTAAAGCTACGTTAAAAATCTAAATCACACACACACACACACACACACACACACACACACTACAAAAGTGTAAACATTTAGGAATATCAAACAATATAGGTGAAGCTTCATTTTGTTTGGTTAGCAAGTTATCGATATAAAATTAAACTACTGAAAAACATCATTTCCGTTTATATAACAATTATTTTGATACGATAAATATAAGTGAAAATGAAGATTTAAGTGAAATTGATCACAAAATATCGTTGAAAAGTACTTGTAAATTAATTTATTCCAAAGAGTAGGTAAATAGTTATTCCAACTGAATAAACTTATTATTGAAAGACGATTGCTTCACTCATGTTCTTTGTCTGTTGTAGTATATATCGCTTTATGAGTCTAACAACATTAGTGTTTAAAAGAACACTCCTACGCCTACAGTGGTAGGCAAGTGTATGGAGGCCTAAAATGCTTTTTAAAAAATTGTGTTCAAAAATGAATGAATGACTTGACCCGAATACAATGCTTTTTAAACCAACCAAGTTGTGAAAGAAGTCTTCTGAAATCTTGGAATTTAAATTTGTAGAATCTAAGGAAGACTTGATGACGAAACCGTGTTGCCGCATTTTACGCTCTCTCTTTCTTAGTGTGCCCTCCAGGTATCACAACACTAAATGAGTAAATCAGTAGTTATTGCATCGTATCGTGATCCCTTAAAATTATTCTTTTGTTTTGTCTATCATTCCCTACGATTTGCAAACAACTGAACTAATTTTTATTCAATACAATACAGCAGTAAATCATAAACAGAAAATTCAATGTTTTTAGACACGGCTGCTTGGCCTTTCCTTAGGATGACAAAGCAAACGTGTAGTTTGGCCTGTTCCAGAAATCGCACTTGCACTAAACATTACAATGATTTCATTTAACTGCAACTATATCCAGACAGCACATCATAATTTATGCCGATTTGTCGAAATAATGTGTCCAAGTTAGTGCCTAGCATAGGTAAAATTGTCTTTAGAGCATCCTAACTTGTGAAATGTACTGAACTTGATATCGAACATGTAGATATGCAAAGGATATATGCAAGAAGCTTAATTAGTGTTGTTATACCTCCAGACAAACGAACTAGTCGTTTCTTCAAATACATATCTTTCATTTCATTTTAGTTTCTTGCCCAGTACACCGATCCTTACTCTCGTGGGAGTTTTACTACTGTCTGACTCCATGTTATCTGCACATGATTCCCAGACTGTGTATGAGGGGGATGTCTATATCGATATTATTTTGTCTGTGTACGACAATGAAGATGGCACGTGTGGAGCAATTGATCCTAAATCGGTACAGGAATTAGAAGCTGTTAGGTGGGCGATACACAATCTAAACGTTTCGCCATATGTGCCGGGAGTTACCATAGGTATGTATATTCGGTGATTACCATTGTGTATATGTATGTATGTGAAAGAAAGAAGGTGAGGGGAGATTTTAAATGCAAGGAAACTTTTTTTCAAATTTGAAGAAACAGTAAACAAAGTAACAGATCAAAAACAACAACAACAACAACAAAAGAAAAAAAAAACCCTCACCAAAAAACCAAAACAAAATGTAACGACATAAAATACTGACCGTATATTCATTCAATTGATACATAGGTATTTTTACCGTTCGACACGACTCGTGATTATGTGTTATGTATTTGTAAAGATGGCCAAAGGAACCAGAGGTACTATTACCGGTATTATACCTGTCCGAGGACAATCGTCAAATTGGAACAAAATTACCAAGGAGCACGACATGTATATGTCACAAGTTCTGAAACAAAAATGTAGGAGAGAATTGATTGATCAGACAAAAACGCATTAGAGGTATTATATCTGAACAGTTAATTTCTCAGTTATGTACAACAAAAGCATTCTGTACACATGGACTCTGACCAGTCCATTTCAGCTGCTGCTTAGTTGTGTCTCACGTGATTATGGTAACTCATGTTGAAGTATATGTAAATAGCAAGAACAATTCTTGCCGTTCCGATTAGCTCTTGATCACACTGATTTTAATTTGCAATCTTTCCCACTAACATTTCCAATAACAAGGCAGATATACTATTCTGGACACAAGGCGTTTATAGTATAAGGGTTAACCAATTGTCTACTATTTAAAACCGTCACTAGTTTCTAGATGTTAAACGCACATCCATTGTACATTGATACAATGCGAACTAGATGCAGCATTCATGCTATGAAAACAAAGGTTAACATTTTCGTCTTTAATATTCTACTTGTCAGGCTTACGAGCTCATCCTACATGCAGATCCATGGGGAAAGTCGCTTTAGTCGCCGCTAATCTTGCCAACGAATTGAGCCAGAAAAAATCCAAAACTCTCGGTAGGTAAACATTGATACCATACCCCAGACTTACAGTGAATTCTCTCATTTAGCCTCATAATCAGTTCAAAAGTATCGGGATCCAAATTGCTAATATCTCATTAATCAGCAATCAGACATTATACACTTTTATTTGAGTTTGAATTTGAGCATGTGAATTCTTTATAATCATAGCGTAAGCTCTGTCACTGAAATAATCTATGCATATATGTGGGTTTGTATACATGGATGTATATCTGCATGAAGGTAGGCATTCTTTGATTTATAGTTTGCGTACAGTATAATCTACTTTTACTAGTTCAACTTTGTTTGGGGCCATTTGTTACACGTAACAAATGAAAGGTGCAACGTCTGTCAGAATGAAGGCAATTATTCATATTTCTTCCTATGTAAATAATTTCCACTGATATAGAAACTGTGATAAAAAGAATCTCAGAAGGCTCGCAATAACCGGACATTATTCAACTCGTTCCATGAATTCAATATTAAATCATTACCCATTTGAGATCCTCTATATCTCAGGTTTTTATGCACTTTTATCTCTTTCCCGCCGATTAGTATTTCAAGTATGTATGTATGTATGTATGTATGTATGTATGTATGTATGTATGTATGTATGTATGCGACGACTCTGGTTTAAAATAAGGAAAAAATATGTGAAAACAACAAGTTTTGTAAAATTGAAAAACTAATTTATTTCCCTAAAATACAAAGTGATAAATTAAAAGTAACTTACAATATGGCGAATAAAATCCTAAATAGTCCTTAAAGTTCTATCAGAAGTCCAAAAGTATCGAGTAATCCAAATGTGTTCCAGTAGTAATCCAAATAAAGTTCACACTAATTTGCTGATGTGCCAATAGTCTTGACGTAACACAATGTTACTCTATAATGTCTTTAAAGGAAATCATAATATTCAATACAGCTATTAAATCGAAAAGTATGAGCACTTTGTAATTCCAATGAATAATTGAAGTAAATAAATAGATCATCACTCAAGCTATCATGACTGTTTGTCTCTTTTAAGACTGATGACAATGCTAGGAGTAGCTAATTTCGAGAAAAACATTCGTTATATCAAAACCTGACACGCAGAATGAGGCTCATCTTGCCATATCAATATCATTCTAGGTCAGGTACATTAGCAGTTAGCCAATCAGAAATTATGCCAGCTTGCGGGAATCCCATGATCCGTACTGAACTCATCAACATGTTTATTTCAATAAAGTGCATCTCACTATCTTTAAAACTATGCATGTTTTTACAAGAATGACCTAATCGTATATTACAAACATACAGCTATAAAGAATATTAGAATTTAATATATTATTTAGTAAATGACACTTTCAATCTAGAATGATGAAAATTAACAAACGTAATATAGACATACACAACACAGGCAAAGTGTTTTATTCAGATGAAGCCATTCACCCATCTTGTTCTATACTTTTTGTGGTTAATCTTTTGCCTTGCATATATATTGCTAATAAAACTCCGAGCCTGTCATTATTAAGATTTCATTAAATATCTTGAAAGGAAGAACTATATTAACCACAAAGGAGATTGAAACATTTACCAGCTGTCTCATCATCTGATCAGTAATGGTATCATCATTATATTAATGACATAGGTTAAATCTATTGAAGAGATAATTTTGACAAATATTTATTAAAATATGTTTGCCGCCAATTTTGATGTTTGTTTACGAGAAGGTTTTAATTTTATATTGCTTATTCATTATCTTATGAACCATAAACAAAAGTAAACGTAGAACAACCTTTTACAGGAATAATAGGCCCAGACTATAGTTCTGAAGCAAAGGTCATTTCAAGTCTCCTTGGGTCGCTTGCAGAAGAATACCGCTTGCCAGTGATTGGATATGCCACTACTGCTGCTTCATTGTCTGATGGGACGTTATATAAAAACTTTTTTCGAGTAATTCCTCCCGACAACATCCAGATTAGTGTAAGTTTAAAGCTTGGGCAGGGAGTTCGCATTGTTTGTGTACTCTCGCTGATTTTTAAGCCGTTTCAAGAGTAGCAAAGGTCAGAGACCAATATCGATGTCAAATAGTATTGTTTCCCCCCCAAAATGAAAAACACATAGCTATATAAAGTATTGGTCTAGAGTATGAACATAATTTAAACCCTAGGAAACTTTTGTAAAAAAGGACTTCCCGGTCAGTAATCCATCAAAATCACGGCTTAAGTGCGTTCCTTGTTATTTGTATCACCTTCATTGTCCTATCAGCAATCTCGCTCGTTTATGGAGGAAACGTACTTTTAGCATCGAAACTGTGACTACAAAGCAACTGAAAGTATTGTAATGACACTTACTCTTACATCGCAAATTTTGGATCTGTTTTCATGGATTGTTATGAAGGTTAAGGTTATATATCAACATTATTAATTTTGTGTCAGTGTTGTAGGTCAGAAATTCTCACGGATAATGATAGTGAGATGAAACCTCGTATATTCATGCATCATGACCTAACTTGATGTTGCATAACACACTTTTATGATCATATTTGTAAGATCAAGGTCATGGTCATTGTTGCGCGATAGCTCAGACACTGTAATAGATGAAAAGTCAAACATTATGGATATCACTATGTAACACAATTTTTTTTCCTGGGTAGTAAGTGTTATTTCATAATTGCTTATGCCTAAAAAGTATAGAAAATGGCTATTTTAATTTTAAAAATTTTAACACATTTTCTAACATAAAATTCCAAGCAGCAATTGTCCATCTTACCTTCCAGAGTTTTATTTGCAATGCTCGCAGATGAAATGAGGTGCCCAGGGTTTGTCTTGATTCCCAATAGGCATGCCGAAATATGCCTTGTATGCCTCACACATCTTAGCAGATGCTTCCACGGAGTACTTTTCGCTCTTATCTTGATAAATTGACCTCAGACATAGCAAAATGAGTCTGCCGGATGCTTGCAGCCTCTTGCAGCCATCGCAAAAGAATGCAGATATGTATCCACTTAGGCAGGTGGAACTAAACTGAACTGGTGGGCTTAAGGCCCCCGTATTTATACTACTATTTATATTACTGGAAAGTTCTAGAAGTTGTTCCAAGTTCACTCGACACTGAATGTATCTGGAATGTTCTGGAAAATAGGTAAATTTAAAAGAAATCACTGCCCTGGTCGCAAAAGCATAGTTTGTGGAGAATAATGGCCATTTTCTATACTTTTGAGGCACAAGCAATTAGGAAATAGCACTTACTACCCAGGAACAAAAAATATTTTTTACACGGTGTATTATGTCTTGTACTGCTGTGAATACAATATATGCAGAGTTAGGGTACAATCATTTCAAGAAAACTTACTTTTAATGTTTCATGGTTTGATCATGAAGGTTAAGGTATTAAATTTGTATATCCGGGTTGTAGCACTGGATCTATTTACGATATTGGGATACACAATTACATTTTATGACTAGGGCCGACACCAATGAATTACGGGTCAATTTAGACATCTGTCAAAATGCTGTGAACTATTCGAATAGCAACGGAGGGGAACATGTTGCAGTTACCACAGCAACAAGATAATATAATATTTTACATCTAAATACACCCAGACAATTTTTATGAAATTTTGCAGCAGTATTTGTATTTTCCAGGCGTCTTCCACAAATATTTTGTTTTGCATGGCCTGTTTAGCAACCATTCAGCCTCCCTAACGACCAGTTAGAAAGCCTTTTACATTTCCAAACGATATATACTGGTCAAATCTTTGATCAAACTTTGTAGAAAATATGTATCATTACATGATATAGAAAAGGGTCTTTTTATTCTTTTTGTCCTGATGACACCCAGTTGCGAAACATAATTTGAACATCGTCTTCAAAGCCACTTCATTTTACCCATTATTACTCAGGCTTTAAAAAGGTGCTCCTCGTGTTGCTTTTATAGTCTCCAGAGCAACCGTTTGTTTATATAT
>JAECUM010058090.1:0-17942 GCA_016617855.1 Megalonaias nervosa | reverse complement strand
GAACCGTTAAGTAAAAATAAAATAACAAAAATAAGGTCAATAACGATAAACCGAGCCTTCTAACTATATTATTACCGTACGGTTTAAAAAACGAATAATAAATCGTTTGGGTTAGCTCACCTTTGTTATTTTACTTTTGACTTTTGTTATAGTGCGTTTAGTTTACTTACCGGGTTACTCAATTTTTGTCATTCACCCTTCCTGCTGCTATGAATTTATCCAGATCAACTATTGCATGTATATACATGAAGTGAGTCATACATACATGTACTGAGATAGGTATGCGTACTGATTTTTCAAGGACATGTGTGGTAGTTCAAACAATAGCTGTGTTTATCGCCGCGGATATCTCCGCGGAGATAGGTATTTGTGTGCATTTTATTTCCGTGCTTTAATTTTAAATATAATACATTTTAATCGGTTCAAATATATAATGGCAAAATATCTTAATAAAATTATAAATATTTATTTATTTGTAAAATCAGACATCAAATGCTATTGCACAATAATCACATATAATAATTTCTAAAACGTATATCCGTAGTCGAGTTCGTTAGCTCAATGTTAAAGTTGCTGGAAACTTTAATACTGATGTTTGCGGTTCGACCCCAGATCTCGCCGAGATGGGTTCGGGTCCCCGGGTCGCCCATATCTTTTAATAAGTGGGGGGGGGAGGCATCCCCTGAGATTTCGATAAACCACCACGTATCTCGTGGTCGGATTCCATTTTGGATTCTACCCGGGGGTTTCGTGGGGGTTTTATCGAAATCGCAATGCCTAGACAGCCTTCTGAATTGCTAATATTTCACTTTCGTCGATTAGAAATTCGCCGGGAGGTGTGTCTATGCAATACCCCCCTAAAATAATCAGTAGTATGCCTTGAGCTCTCTGCCCCATGGAAGAACCCCCAAATAAACATCCAGAAATGGTGTTAGCCAAAAGAAACAGAACATGGGCGTGCCGCATAATACGTCATAAGAGAGACGACAATGTAAGGACCCCATGAAAGTCACACAGGCTATCGAGGGGCTCCACTGAAGGGTAACCGCTAGGATCTACTGATTATTTTTGATAAATTAAAATACAGACAAACATGCATACATACAGACATACATAGAAAGGGGAAATAATTCTCTAGCAGAGGAGGAGCAGAGTTAATCATAGATTAACCAAAGATTTTATCCAGACCTATACGATATCTGGATCTTGGGTCATGAAGATTTATTGTTATAAATCCGAACGGATCATATTGTGCTTTTGAAAAGAAGTTTTTAAACTCAATCATGCCTATGTCCCCTGAACACCAAGTATAATAAATATTCTGTAGAGTATAATTATCTACTCCATTAAACACAACCAAAATATTGCAGTTATCTCTGATCACTTTAGGTATCTGTGTATATCTTTGTGTAACATAAATCACGTCAGTATTTTTGTGACGACCTCGAGAAAATATTCTAGCTGGATTAGATTGTTTGTCCAGCATTACATCATCGTATACACGAGATTATTAATGAATCTATCTAAGTCATCTACAGATGGGGCTTCATCAATATCGGTGATAAAGTCAACAACATCGTCTCTGTCTTCATTCCGCAATTTCGCTTTCTCGTTAAAATCTTTAAGTACTTCGTAACAGTGTTGATCATCTACGGATGGTGCTACTAAATACAATTTACTCCATTTTAACCACCGCATTATTAAATTTAATAATAGTTGTGTTTTACCTGATCCAGATGGACCTATTATAATCATTCTTGTCGAATTTGGTAATGTTGGATGATAATGCTTCACTGGCTCCTGTTTTCGTGTCGCCGAAAAATCAATTATTGTATCCATATTATTAATAACATGAGTCTATATTGTGTTCGATGTAGATTATCTACACCCACTACTGGACTGACAACAATAATAACAAAAAATAAACGACGTGCATTAATAGGTAAATGTGTAAAATGCGGCACGAAAAAAATATAAATTTATCTCCATGTCTGATTCAGGGACAAAGACAGGTGGAGATATAGCCGCTTTATTAGGAAAATTACCAGGAACTCCGTGGGCTAAATATCCGGGGGAAAAACACTTACCAGGATATAATTATTGCGGTCCTGGAACCCGACTTGACATCCGACTTGATGATCAAGATCAACCAAGACCAGGAGAGCATCCAGTAAATAAGATTGATAAAGTGTGTCATGTTCATGATGTTGGGTATAAAAGTAAAGATTTACAACAAAGGCATCTCGCAGATGTAAAATTGATTCATGCATTAAATTCTATACCAAATAAATCTGTCAGAGATAAATTAGTTAGTTTTCTAGTAAAATCTGCCATGAAAAGTAAAATAATGTTAGGGGCTGGTAATTAATTATATAAATATTATAATGGAATCCATTTATTATAGCCTAAGAGGATATTGGAGAGGTAGATCAGCGATTACTAAATTATCTGAAGCAGCAAAAGTCTCACGTTCTGTTGCTGCAGCGTGGTTAGCACGACAGGCAATATGGCAAATTTATCTACCACCACCTAAAAATATTCAATATTCACATTTTGATGTCAGCGTCCCTAATGAGGTTCATCAAGCAGATATTTTATTTTTACCACACGATACCATTAAAATTGGTAAACGTCAATCACGCACATATAAATACGCATTAACTGTCGTTGATGTTGCAAGTAAATATAAAGATGCTGAACCATTATCAACAAAAACAGCGTTTGAAGTTGCATCTGCATTTGAACGAATTTATCAGCGAGGACTTTTGCGATGGCCACAGTTATTACAGGTTGATCCTGGCAAAGAATTTCTTGGTGCAGTATTATCGTTGATGAAGAAACATAACGTTAAAATCAGACGAGGACATACTGAAATTCATCGAGATCAGACAATTGTTGAACGATTTAATCGGACACTTGCCGAGCGGTTATTTGGATACCAATATGCAAAAGAAATATCTACTGACTTTAAATCCGGTGAGAGATCTCGTGAATGGGTTGCGAGGTTACCAAGTGTGATATCTGCATTAAATAATGAAATTACTCGTTCAACTTCCATGAAACCTTCTATTGCGATCACAAAAAAATATATACCCCGTAGTAATGACAGACAACAACCTCAACCAGTATTAGGTAATGCAACTGTAAGATATTTATATGAACCTGGTGAACTTCAAGGTGGTAAAAAAAGAACAACCGATCCTATCTGGAGCGTGACTACACATACAATTTCTAGTGTGGTTAGATCCACTGGTAGACCTCCAATTTACAGATTAGATTCTACCGCACCTCAACGTGGATTTGTACGTGAACAATTACAGGTAATCCCTGAAGACACACAATTACCACCACATACAATTACATAACCAGAACCAGGGCGTCCAGCGCCCCGACGTCGATTACATTCAAGACAGGTCAGCATCACATTATCACGTGTATGACCAAGATCACTATTAATTCTATCTACGGTAAATTGTCTTGGATTATTATTCGAATATTGCCACAACATATTACAGTTACAACTTGCACAATTATTATTCTGTTGTGTTTTTAGTTTTATAATAAATTCAACATCAATATCAAAATCACGTTTATTTTTTTTATCACACTGCTTATAACCAGATAGTTTTTTTCTTATTACGTCATTATTAACAGTTTGATCATTATTTTCTATAAAATTCATAATAACCCTATGTAGTTGAGATATTCTTCTGACTCTAGAAACTGCGAGATAGACTAAATTCGACCATTCGATCCGATCATCTATAATCCAAATATTTGTATCAGAAATAGTTAACCCCTGTGAAGAATGGATTGTTATAGCATATCCTAATGTCCACGGTGATTTATTCATATTCAGCGCATTCTCAACGACATTAATATCGACTAAAACAATATCATTCAAGACAAGATTCTGTACTCGGACACTTTCAGTATCTCCACCAGGAATTTCAACATCAATATTCTGTCGTCGAGTATCTGCTGGGCGATAACACAAAGGTACAGGTAGATCTGAAAACTTTCCTTTATGTAACAGAAATAATTTATCCTGTAGTTCATCACGAACAATCTTTCTACTTGCAACTATTAAATCAGCGGGATTCCATAAATTTAGAAAATCACTCATAGAATTCTCTGGAATTACTCCTCGCATTATTTCACATTGTACTCTGTCTGGTTGTAGTCTGATTAATCTTTTAAATTCCTTCAGCGGTTCATCAATAGCTCTATGGTCATCATTTATTTCCTCGTAATAATCTACGTTATTCTTCAGCCATTCATGTGAGACTGTCCAATAAAAGGTGGTGGTTGACCATGATCACCGCACATTATTATAGCAGTATTCTTCGTCAATAACCAATCAAGAAATGTTTTTAATATTTCTAACGAGACCGTGCATATCTCGTCCCATATAATATATTTAGGTATATATTTTTCACCCATTCTCTCAGGAGTCCATGTGTCTCCACACCATCTAAAGAAACTATGATATGTACACGATTTTACTCCTCGCTCTTTTATCTCTCTGGCGAGTTTATGTGTCGGTGTCAAAACAATTATATCCGAATTATTATTCATGAATAATTTAATCACACGTGTTGTTTTACCTGAACCACCGCATCCGTTAAGATAAACAGTTTTATGTCTAGCCACAGGATCATATACAGATGGTGCTGATGAATTTGATACCTGATTATTATTTTTGTGATATATTTCCTTAATTTCAACGTCGGCAGATTCAGAATAACTAAGTATATTTTCTTGTTTTATTCTCCATGACCCCCATTCACCATTACCAAGTAGTGGTTTTAATAAATCCGTATATTTTTTATTTATGTAGAACGAATCCGTGGCGACTCTGACAGCATCACGAGGAAATTTATTTATCATAGACAGTAGATTTATAGAAACATATGCCAACATAGATGATCTTAAATGAGTAAATTGCGGTGAGTCACCATCAAGATAACTCACAACTGTACCTAGTTTGGTTCCGTCTGACAAATAAGCATTACTCCGATTTATAAATATGTTTTTTTCTGTTGTATCAGCAATTATAAAATCGAGTTCAGCATCGTCCATAATTAATCTTGTACAATGTCTTTTATGATCATAGGCTCCTCCCTGAGTAAATTTACCAATTATCCTTCTACCAAGATCTTTTGCAAGTTTTTCATCATGCTCGTCTCTGCATTTACGTATATTATTAGTAATTTTAATAATATCATCTTCATTAAGACTAGGGAATTCTTTCCTGACATCATCAATATTAAATCTATTTGGTTCTGGTAACCAAATTTGTTTCTGTGGACTATATGATATAATCGCCTCACTCACCTGTAAAGATATTAAAATTCCAACATCAAGCATATATCGCAATAGTACTATTGGAACCCAACATCGCTCTGAAAAATGTCTCCCAAACCAAGTATAAGTAATCGGATGGAGATTTTCTGCAAATTCGAATGATTCTACATGAGCAAATCCGGTTAGGTCAAAATCTGGTAAATGTCCGTTTATCGCAACCCTGGTCATCTCGTGTGATGGATGTCCGAATCTCTTAAAGTATTCAGAACATTCTCCGTATCCAAGAAAACTTCCAGGATAACATGCAACCATATCGACGGATATAAAGTCACTATAGTTGTATTTAGTATTCCATAATCCTCCGTGTCCATATTCTACGCAACTTTTATGAATATCCTCAAGAAATTCCGATCGTGTTGGTTTCCATAAATTTTTCTCCTGAGCGAAATGAGCCACTACGGATGGAACTGTAAAACAATTATTTAATAATTGTCTAACTTTGACATCGTCTGAAGTATACTTCAGCGCAAGATTTTCCATTTCTACATTAAGAGATTCTATACGGTAAATGTCACCATTAGGCCGTACAAACTGATCGTAATTATCATATTCCGAACTCTGAAATAACCAAACGGACACAGGGTCACTTTTACTGATATTTTTGATAAAATCAAATATATGACCATCATAAAATTTAACTTTTCTATCTCGTGGAAATATTGTTATTGCTGAGGTCCATGCGTGCGAATTATGATCAATAATATCTATTGGAGCTCCATTTTTTGTGTATTTTGGTTTATATAAAATCTCTCCCGTCAACGTTTTTACTGTTATTGGGAATTTTAATTTCTTTTCTAGTTCAGCGATTCTTTGATAGACGCTCCGGTATCTTTAACTGATTCTGCCCATGTATTTATTTTTTTAAGTCGTAAATCTGTTAAACCATTACCACGTATCGCGTTTGTAAAATGTTCTGTAACTCGTTCAGCTACACAGTTTATTCTTGACTCTGACAGTTTCATAGGTTTTAGATCCCCGACGTCGGGTTTATTATTCAGCGGAAATATTCCATATACAACTGCAGTTGCTGGATAACTCTGTATATAATATATCTTATCAATACCAGTCAGTATTCCGGGCTTAGATTTATTATTTAAGAGAACAATATTATTTCCTGATTGTATGTGTACTGGATCGCGTTTGTCACGAATAATCCAAATATCTTCTTTTGTATTTACAATAAATTTTATTAAAATAAAATATTTTTGATCATCAAGGTGATTAATAATTATTTTTTCTCGTTTGTCATTCATCATATTAGTAACATTTCCGACTCTGAATGTTGACCATACATGAGCAGCACCATCGTCACGAAATTCATTTTTTGCTTCACGAATACGTTCGATTATATTCTCATCTGTTAATGCCAGATCTTGCATCAAAGTACTAAATTTATATTCTGATAGTCTGTCAAGATCAAATCTGGATATCTGAGGTTCAATTGCCGATAATTCCTCCATATAATTAAGACAAGTATTTAAATTAAAATTTTAGTATATATATAATGATTGAAACAAAGAACAAATGTGTTTAGCTCAGAATTGGATATACTTCTCTTTGTAATAAACCGTGCGTGAACAAATACTGCGGATATCATGCACAAAGTTTCAAAAATGGAAGTACAGGACCAATACCGTGTATTCTGTGTGGTGTTGGAGTCAGAGGAAAAACTCAATTGTGTCTAAAATGTGGCGGAAAAAAATACAGGGAATTAAAACGATATTAAGACAAAAAAAATAATATTTTGACGTCAGTTAAATCTCCTATAAAGACAGAAGAAGATTATCTAGTTAGATTTCAAAATAATGATTTAGACAAATAATATTATTATATAAAATGACTCAGACAAATCAGACTTATGATGAAATGATCGACAACGATATTATAAGAGAATTAAGAAAAAAGCATTTCGTAATAAACACGAATTTATGGCTCATCCCATAATAAAAAATTATGAAGCATCACGAGATGGTGTAATCAGACACTGCAGATTGAAAAAACCAGTCGGTAGTCTTAATAATCATGGTTATTTTGTATTTAATACTAATGGAAATAAACATTATTACTCGCATAAATTCATATTTGAATGTTATTTTGGGGTCATCAAAGATGGACTTGTAGTTGATCACATTGACGAAAATCCCAAAAATAATCGGTTATCTAACCTGCAAGCTATTACACAGAGTCAGAATGCTGCACGTGGAAATACTGGAAAATGTAAAAAGTTTGCAAGAAGATCTATTAAATCCATAAATATACAGACAGGACAGGAAATAACTTTTCCATCAATTAATGCGGCTGCAAAATATTTTAATATTGTACCGAGTTCGGTACAAAATGTTGCAAATAAAACATACAAATCAGCATATTCAATAAAATACGATCAGCGGATAATATTTGAATATATCTAATTCTGTGCTCTTAATAAATAAATTGTATATAGTTCGACTCTATATTTTACCATGAATACCTTCACCGTCGCTGCTCTCAGTGTCACTCTCACTTTTGACAGAATCAAATAACATAATTTTTCTTAATTGCATTATACGATTATCCACGATCTTCTTTTTCTCGTATTCACGAGATAGTTCGGATCTGATATTTTCGATCGAACGTGCAAGAGGCGCAAATAGTTTTACCTGTTTGTCATTTACCATAGCTAATGATTCAAGCATAGACTGATAAATTGATTTTACAAATTTATAATTGGATGGTAATGTGTATTTATTGTCAATTTTTCTTTGTTTTAATATTTCATAATCGCATAATATTTTTTCAGGATCGAGATTATCAGATAGATTTATTCTGTTATGTTTTAATTTTTTAATAGCAGAAATAATATCATTTATATTTTCTTGGTTCATTATATAATAATTATTTCTTTAAAATAAATAATATCAGTCTCTGAATAATTATTTAAAAAAATGTAGTCCCCATAAACCCATCAGATTAATAAAAATCAGTAAAAAAAATATATTATTTCAGAATCAGATTATTTTTTCCCTTATTATATTAGGAAATATTTAATCAGACGTTCTACGAGCGTATATATAAATTAATATTAAGAGATTCTTGTCTTAGATCCAAAATATTTCCTGCCTGGTCAGTGAGTTTGAAATTTATTCTTGTCAGAAATGGATTATGAACTCGTAAATAAATTGGGTTAATTGGTTCAGACACAATTAACCAACCGGGCGGGTCTTTAGGGCTAAATGAATATAGTATATACCCCTGTTCCGCAGTGCCACTGCGGTGATTAGATTTTGAAAGATCTACTTGATAACTGTCATCAATTACGTCACATACCAGATTGACCGCAATTGTTGTTGTTATATTAACAATACCAGGTGAGATATGTCGACCACCACCGTGTGGATCATTATTGTGTTTAAGAATGGTTGGTGTAGGTATTAATTTTCTCCATGAATCACATATTCTTTTAAATTGTTCATCAATAAAATCATTAACTGATTTCTTTAGCTCTTCAGAATTAAATCCAGGAATTATAAATGTTGATAGTTGTTCTCGCGTAATTCCGAAATGTTTTAGAAATATTGTTGTGAACAGAAGATTTAGTCTAACACCTCGAGGTGGACCGTCTTCATTAACTATATATAACTCTTTATATCGTTTATCTGCTGCTATGTTCACTAATTTTTTTCTCTGTTAACAATAATATCATTCATGAACTCTAGGTCTGAAGCAACTCGATTCAAATGTTGTATTACTTCAATTATTTGATTTTTTAAGTCATCGTTGTAGGAAGTGCTAATGCTGGAAAATAAATTTCTTAGATCATTAAGTACACGTCCGTGTTCAGACTTAATTGTACTAGCATATGAATTTATTTCATCAACATCAAGTACTATTATTTTACCTTTTTTACCATCAACTATTTTTGTAAAATGGGTTTCTGTTTTATCTATATAATGTATAACTCCAACACCAAAATATCGTCGCCATGGGTAAGTATTTTTTTCTGTTCGATATTCTGGAGGTTTTATAAATTTTTTAACATATATGACAAAATCAGATCTCTGTGGTTCTGGTGGTCCTTGATAAACCGGTGGATATTCAGGCCAACCTAATACTGATCTAATCGAACTTTGATAAATATCTACGGAGTAATCAGGGGAATTTACTTCAATAACCGCAGATAGTGTTGGTTCGTAGACAGTAATTGCTATTTTTGATTCTTTTCCTGTAATAGATTTAATACTGCGTTGGAACTCATCATTAATCTGTTCTATTTGATAACTGCCCGTTGGAATAGAAACTATTTGCCAATCAGGAGTTCCATCAGGCTTATTTTTATTAGCAAATATTAATGAATTATTTGGCTGTAGTCCACCAAATGGTTTTGGTCTAATGTTGGGCCAGCTATAATAAACTCGCAATTGTGCTAATGCTATTTCTTTTGCAGGAATTGCGGTTGGAAAATTGACACTAAACTCAGGATTGGTCGAACTTAACGATATCATAGTAGTTTTTGACGGAGTTGTATTAGTAACGATCTGCTGAAGTAATTCCCTGTCTGTCATTATTATTATTGTTGTTATTTAATTCGTTAAAATCATTAGCGATAGCCTTAAAAGCGTCATCATAGGTTTTCATCATCATCGCGAATTCAGTATCAGATATTTCACCATCACTGACACACGAAGAAATATATAAAGATAATTTAGAACATGCATCTGCAACTGTGTGTAATTTAATCATATAATCATGCAATTTAGCATTTGTACAAGTATGTATCTTTTTGGTTATAATACCTAGAACACCAGCAATAGTCGTTGATGCTGAAACAATAATGGTTATAATAGTAGGTGCTGTCATCGTCAATGTTGATAATAATAATCCTGTTCCAGTAATAACAGCAGAAACCGAGTAAACAACTACATCGATAACAACTATACGTCTTTTGTATTTTTTTATTTTCGTGTTATAATAGTCGATAAAATTATTTAGTTTAGTCAGACGCTCACATACTTGATTGCATCTGTAACGTTGAACGTCAATGCGAGACTGAGGTTGATCCATTATTGTTATATTAAGTGACTAATTGCGGTGTTTCAGCCACAAATTCCAGGTGCCACCAATAAGGCACTGAGGTTATTGTTTGATCATATATTCTCAGTATAAATGTTTCTTCAACATCTTTTCTTAACAATATAGATACAACTCCAGAGAGAGAATCAGTTGAATGACGCAATAGATATCTGTTAATTATAACAAATCTTTCATCACTAAATACGGACAGCCTGTAAATACCAGTGACTTCTGCGGTATGTCCATGTTGATGATCCTGATGCTACTGTGTATACGATATTTTTAATTTGTCCGTGTGGAATTTTAATCAGATTAGTTTTTTGAACAATATTAGGTATTCCACTGGGAATATCATTGAGTTTCGTGTTAATGTCGGCTAGTTTTATGTCAACGGTTGGTGAATCACCAAAAAAATCTTTAAAGGGTTTGTTTACATTTCTGCGGAAATTTAAGAACAGTTCTATATGTTTAGTAAGAGTTTCTGCAAGATTATCATAATTAGTTTTTAATGTGGTTATTTCATTCCCGATCGGAATTTCCTTATCATCAACGTATTTCTTCGTCGCAGCATCAAAATTATATTCTGGTGTTCTAAGATTATTAATGCCATTATTATTCATGTCGAGAAATGCACGCATTATAACGCCGTTGGTCAATACGTACTTAGATTCTTGATCGTCGACATATTTCTTTGTTGCGGCGTCTGCATCTGCGGTTGGATTTCCAAGATCTGTAATTTTATTCTGATTCATATTAATATCTCCGGTAAATACATCACCAGATTTCTTAATATAATTACTGAGTGATGTACCAGAATCTTGTATTTTACCTTGATCGGCAAAAATAACTATATTATCAGCGACTGCAGTTGGAATTCTTATAAGAACATCTGGTAGTTGTATATTACTAGTTTTTAATCGTCCTTGTTTATCCTGAAAAACAACTACTTCGTTTTGATCCACACTTGTGAGATTTAATAAATCATCAATTTCATTTCTGAGTTGATCAAGAGTTGCGTATTTAGATAAATCAGCTTGCTGATGACCTCTACGGGAAGATCTTCCATAAATATCAACCATTATATTTACTAATGTCTGTTTAAATATGACGTCGTAGTATATTCATGTACAACTTTGTGGGGTGGTTTTGTTGATTTTGATATAGCATCAAGTATGTTAAGTACTTCTCGACCACATATTGGTGGATCGGTTAATGTTTGTGTAGGTAACGTTGAATACCATATTGGAATACTTTGATAGCAACTAATATACTTTAAGAATTCTTTTGGTGGAGCTAGTCCATATGAATCAAAATAAATAATTCCACGTGGATCAATTGCATAAGCGACCCAATGTGTGCCTGGACCAGAATTTTCATCGAGATTAATAATACCTGTTTCAATATTATTTGGGTTTTTTGGTAATTGATCACGCATGAAAACTCCTCTAAAATTTTTTATTTTTAATTTTTTAGCAGCATCTAGTAAATCAAAATTGGACATAGGAGATATTAGTAAATTGTCCCTGGTAATCTTAGGCCTTTTCCGTACCAGTGTGGGGTCCCCGGTAATCTTAGACCTCTTCCCTTTTTTTTGATTCCCTCTCCGGTTGCTTTCTTTAATGCCATTCCAGCAGCAGTTCCAACAGCACCTAATGCAGCTGCCTTTGCAACAGCTGGGGCTGCAGCGGCAATTAATGCTGGTATAGCAGCAAGAAGTGGAAATATACCACCCGTCTTAATAATATCTTTAATGGCGCCCGCAGAAAGATTAAGTTTTATACCTTTATTTGATTTTTTGGCTTCATTGAAATGCCCGAGCTGACGTTCCGTAAGAGATAATTTATTTGAGCCGCTCATCTGATCTTTCTTTAGCAATATTTTTAATCCGCAATTATTTTTTAATGCTGATTGTATCCTTTTAATCTGACCAGGAGTCAGACTAACACTAACATTATTATACGACATTATAATATTCATAAATAATCTAATTACATGTTTTCTACTGGAGCATCAACGACTCTCATTCGTCCACCAACACCTTCAATTAACATCGATTTATCGCTGAGTATGACAGCAATTGCTCTGTAATTGGCAATAGCTCCTATTGTCACGCGAGCTCGAAAATGTATATCGACTACAGATTGTCTGGTTAAATCTAAATGTTCGAGCGAAAAATAATAAATTGGGTATAAGGTTGTAAAATCCAATTGTGATATTTGTAAACCAGTATCAACATTTTGATCACGTCCCATGAACGTCATTAGACGGTGATATACACGTGCTACATGATTTTGATCGAAATTCAGTAAAATATCCTCGGATGGTTCTTGATGTCCATTTATTCTTAAGGAAACTCCGGAAACACCAAGATTATCAAATATCATAATACTACGTGTTTGATCATCCACCCGTGCAGCATCTTGAAATGCAATAAATATATGTCGTGGTGCAGAAACACCTTGTTGTGATGCTATTTGCCACGTAAATAAACCATTAATATTACTCTGAACAACATCTGTTGTCATTGTTAACCACGATAATGCTGATTTACCACCTTGATTCATAAAGGAGAGTAGACGATCTTCTTCAGTTATTGATGGGGTCATCACCGGCATCCACAATGAAAGTTTTGTAAGAATTACTTTACCAGGATCACCAGCGAGTCTCCATATTGCATCATTGTCAGTTGCTTTTCGTACAAGTACAACTGTATGCTTAGCTCCAAAAATGACTTTTCTGACATTTCTACAAAATCCAAATATATGTGATAGTGGAATCACACATGAAAATGCTCTTCTTCCACCACGCAACATTGCTCGACGTGATCTAAATCCTAAGTTGAAATCTGGATCTACATTAATAATCATACTTTGTACATCCACATTGGCGTTTCTAGCAAAATTTCTTGGTTGTCCTATTTCATATTGTCGATACTCTGGAGAATCAGTTGTATCTTTTGCAAACATCATTGATGGACCAGCTGATCTTGAATAATCATCACTATATCTAGCAAGACCAAGTATTGTTGTTGCAACATCAACATCTTTCTGAATTGATTCAATATTTTTACCATCAATCATGTACGTAGCACTATCAAATAACGCCATAATACCATTATTAACAAAACCGACATTAACATCGTCTCCATATACTACTGGTGCTGCAGGATTAGCAATATTTAAAATTTCACCTTCTACTTCAATAAATGCTTCAGCGGGTAAGAAATATCTACTTGTATCCTGAACCTGTAGTTCAATTCGTCCACGCTGATCTGGAATTCGTGCGTCGTAAGAATAATACTGATAATCACGCACAGACTCATCTTTAAGTACTGGTACGTCCATGTCAAATGCGGGATCAGATATACGCTTGAACATCGTTATTATATTTATTATCGTCTAAAACGAAGATTACTTCGGGAAGTGAGACCACTTCGGGAAGTGAGACCACTTCCTGCTATCAGACTAGCGGTTATATTTTTTTCTTTTTCTGATATTGGTACATCAGCCAACTCCGCTAGTTTTTGATTAGCAACTTGATTTATTATTTTACTGACATTTGCAGGCATTACTTCAGTACTAGGTAATTTTACAGGTTGAGGTCGGACCGCAGGTCTGCGTATTAATCGTGTTAATCTATCTTTAATCGCTGAAAATGCTTTACCAGCAACATTACCAACAGCACCAATACCTTTTTCACGAACAACATCAATAGCTTTCATTCCCAGTTGCTTTGCAATCGGTATTGCTTTTGGGGCCATCCTTCTAAATAGACCCTGAACAACATCACCTAGTCCATTTCCGTATGTCGTTTTATATACTGGTAATCGTGAATTTATTACCCTGACCATAGTTGGTCCACGTTGAGTACTATGTACTATCATTTTATTATAGTTATTATATTTAATTACATACTCAGTCGCTGTAGTAGTCATCGGCAATTTCATTAATAAGAGACTGATAAACATCAACGTCCATGATACCGCCAGTAAATAATCGTCTGCAAATATCAGCCGCCTCATTAAT
Source organism: Megalonaias nervosa (assembly GCA_016617855.1). Lineage (NCBI taxonomy): Eukaryota > Metazoa > Mollusca > Bivalvia > Unionida > Unionidae > Megalonaias > Megalonaias nervosa. The sequence goes on along the minus strand of JAECUM010058090.1, from coordinate 3,501 downwards.
TATTTCTGGGGAATTATTACCAGCTCGTTTTCCTCCAATGAGAATTTCTAGTCGTTCAACGTCGGCAAGGATATTGTTAGGACATTGAGTAACGCCACTACCATGAGTAGTAAATCCACTTCCACTTACGTTGCCAGAAGAGGTGTCTGACGGCAAATATTCTTCTTCCTTTTTGATTGTTTTTTGTTGTTTTGGAGATTCTATCAATTGCTGTGATAGTGGTGGTAATAGTATTGGTGATCGTTGTTGTGCAATATAGTTATTTATCTTATTTTTATAGTCAGTAAAATTTGGATCGTTTTTTCGAATTTGATTAACGTTATAGCGTACACGATATATCCATTTGTGCCAAGTATCCTCATTTACGGGATCACCAGCGAATTCAAATTTTAAAAATTGTTTTCGATAATAATAACCTCTCGCAGCAATCTCAATTAATTTTAGATCTTCAGCTTCTCTAATAAGATCAATACCTTCTTCAGTAAACTTATTGACCAGATTAACCCTGGTTCTTGCTTCTGGTTCTTGTGTACGATCCTTTATATCACCTATTTCACCACGAACTTGTTCAATATCTTCAAATATTTTTTTTTTTTTTTTAGCAGCAGCTATATCAGCTGGAAGTCCACGTAAAATTCTTTTTGTCTGTTTTGTTCTTTCTGCTATTTTTCCAGTTGCTTCAGCGGTTTTTTCTAACGCAGGAAGAAGACCTTTAGTGGTCTCAGTAATAGGTTTAAATAATTGTTTTGTATCCTCTTCAAATTCAACATGAGATTCTTGTCGTTGTTGTAATTGTTGCTTGACAGCATCACGAATAGGTAAATATTTTCTAATTGCTTCTAGTCTTTCTCGTGCTAATCTAGCTGAGTGTGGTTCTCCAATATTCATTATTAAATAATATTTATAATAGATATTTAATTGAATTTGAAATCACCAAAAATACTTAATAAAGCGCGATAACTCTGATCCTCCTCTGCTAGAGAATTATTTCCCCTTTCTATGTATGTCTGTATGTATGCATGTTTGTAATTTTTATAAAAAATAATCAGTAGATCCTAGCGGTTACCCTTCAATGGATCCCCTCGATAGCCTGTGTGACTTTCATGGGGTCCTTACATTGTCGTTCTCTCTTACGACTATTATGCGGCACGCCCATGTTCTGTTTCTTTTGGCTAACACCCTTTCTGGATGTTTATTTGGGGGTTCTTCCATGGGGCAGAGAGCTCAAGGCATACTACTGATTATTTTAGGGAGGGTATTGCATAGACACACCTCCCGGTGAATTTCTAATCGACGAAAGCGAAATATTAGCAATTCAGAAGGCTGTCTAGGCATTGCGATTTCGATAAAACCCCTACGAAACCCCGGGGTAGAATCCAAAATGGAATCCGACCACGAGATACGTGGTGGTTTATCGAAATCTCAGGGGATGCCTCCCCCCCACTTATTAAAAGACGTGGGCGACCCGGGGACCCGAACCCATCTCGGCGAGATCTGGGGTCGAACCGCAAACATCAGTATTAAAGTTTCCAACAACTTTAACATTGAGCTAACGAACTCGACTACAAATATACGTTTTAGAAATTATTATATGTGGTTATTGTGCAATAGCATTTGATATCTGATTTTACAAATAAATAAATATTTATAATTTTATTAAGATATTTTGCCATTATATGTATGAACCGATCAAAATGTATTATATTTAAAATTAAAACACGGAAATAAACTGCACACAAATACCTGGACTATCGATAAACACAACTATTGTTTGAACTACTACGTCACACGTCCTTGAAAAATCGGTACGCATACCTATCTCAGTACATATATTATGTATGACTCACTTCACACTGTATATACATGCAATAGCTGATCTGGATAAATTCATAGCAGCAGGGAGGGTGAATGACAAAAATTGAGTGACCCGCGAGTAAAATAAACACAATATAACAAAAGTCAAAAATAAATTAACAAAAATGAGCTAACTAAAACTATTTATTATCCGTTTTTTCAAACTATACTGTAATAATATTGTTAGAAGGTTCGGTTTATCGTTATTGACCTTATTTTTTTTTCATTTATATTTACTTAACGGTTCAGGCAAAAAGTTGTAGGGTTCACCCTCCCTGCTGCTTCAGTACTGAGAAACAAATGTAGAGAATATATAGTAAAATTAATTGTGTTTTATGGCCATATGCAACCGCTAAAGATAGCCATCAGGCCGACAAGCTTCGAGGCATGGAACTAATGCCTGTTAGCTATTTGGGAAGATTTGTAACAACCTGCATAATAAAGTTCGTGCAAACCTTAAGTCACGCAATCCGTAGAGCATGTTCATACCTTACCAGTGACTGCCATAAATTTAAATTAGAAAAAATATAACATGCTATAAATAGATTTTCTCGTAATTGTATAAAATGCGATATATAATGACAATTGGTTTAATTTTTTAACAAATGGGCTTTCATCGTCATTTGTAAATGCCGATCAAAATAGAACTCCATGTGACTGGAAATGTTTTTACGAATTAGCCACTGAAGCTATTGTGTAAAATCAAACTTTTACGCTTTTGCCGTGTGCTTTCGATGGAAAATATGTCTATCCCGTTTCAGATTTGTTACGAATCCATTTATTCTTACAAGATTGATTTAGAGCCAATTTGAAAGGGGCTTTTCTATGTACAAAGTATAGAAATATCGTCTCATAAAATTTACTAGCAACAAATTCCCAGTTGCGGAAGGAATACAGTGAATAGTCGTTATACTACGGGACGAATATATTCAGAGCTAAATAACCATTTTTAACTGCCTGTAATTGGAATCATTATCATCATCTGTGTGTAATTTAGGATGTCAATAATATACTTCTAAGATTTAGGACCTAGCTCTAAGGGAGACCTGACTCAACATTTTCTAGATGGAATTCGCTCACTAACTGCAGAGTAACAACTGTTGTAGTAAATTGGGTTATTATAGATAATTTTGGGCTCAGGGAAATTTTGTTCGGGGATTTTGTTGTGTTCTTCTTCTTTCGTTTGCCTATTTTTTGAAATATCGCAAGTTAAAATTTACAGATGACATAATGCGGCTATTATTACGTGATCAATTTCTTAGTACATAAAGGATATACTAAATGCATTTAAATATTTCTTTAATCAGTATATCAGGCAGATCCTATACTAAACAAAACCATTCGTTGGACCTGGAGTACATGTGATGCCTAAACATGGCAAGTGTTAAAACATGAAAATTCAAATTAGTGGTACAGAAAATTACGATAAAATAAATTTTGATATTCGTAGCTGAAATTGTCCTAACATTGAAATAGGGTGGACTATTGAAAACAATCACATCTTTGCAAGAAATTGTAGGGATCATCGTATATGAATATGAATATATTCAGATTACCTCATACCCTTAAGTGACTACACAAGGAGTCCAAACATCATGTTATCATCGTAAATGTGACATCAACTCCACCGGTTCTAGATATTAGCTG
>JAECUM010058088.1:0-15549 GCA_016617855.1 Megalonaias nervosa | reverse complement strand
TATATATGAGTTCAACTTCTTCGCGGTAAGTTATGGCTGCATCAGGCGGTTTTGATCTTTTAGAATCTGGTAAGAACTGGTTTAATTACTACAAGACGAGTTAATCGGGGCTGATTCCACAGATTAAGTGAATAAATAATGCGAGCTTAATTATATGCAAAACCCTACGCAGAGACTTCATATGAAAACGAAGAATTCGCGTTACATTAAAACACTCCTATCGAGAATGAGGTGCTGATGTACATTAGTAAGCATCATTCAGAAGAGATTGCGATGTGGAAATAAGTACGTCCTTGCAATTCAGATGAATTTGATAACAGAATATGGCATTGAAAATATCGTCATTAGCACTAACTGCTTCATTGCCATTCTATTTGAATTCCTCAAGAACCCACAGCTAATTAAAGCAAGCGATGATATCTGCCCTCGCGTCCTGAGCAAATTTATCACTGTAGGATGTTTTTCCGCATGACTTGTGAAATGTTGTTTGTATTATTAAACTTGTTTACAACATAGGAAATGTCGATACACTCATCAGAGAGGTAAGATATTTCCACATGATCGACATTGAAAAGTCAGCCATATATATATATATATATATATATATATATATATATATATATATAAAATCTCTTTTTCAGTATAGCTCGTTTATGCATAGATAGATAAATGGATTAACATGAAGGAACTTGATCAACCGCCTAATGATAGTTTAGCAGTTGCCGAGAGATCTTGGTGTTTAACAATCTATTTATTATTTCTGCCGATATCGCACTCTAACGGTTATAATAATAGTAAATAATAATGATTGCTAGGACACGTGAAGTTGTCAGCATCGAAAAATTCAGATCATAACGAGACGCCAAATTTATTTTCATATTTAGCAAAAGATTCGACAAAATTTTAAAACCCCCAAAAGCATTAAACCTATTTTCTGTCAAATTCACCCGATCAACAAAATCCAAAATGATCAGATGTAGGTTAATTACAACATTTCCTTTTTTCTCTTGAATACCTCGTTTTAATATCGAAGAGTACGGCAAAATGAATGGAAAGACGAAAGACACCCAGGTTCAAAAGGTGGTTTTCATATGCATTATTTCTGTCGCAAAGGAGGCTGTGATGGTAGTAAAATTAGTACTGGTAGTTGTAGTGATGATAGTCACCTTGTTAATAGTTACCTATGGGATGTTTACAACAATGGACAAATCTAGCATTAAAGCTCCCTGGTTTTATAAACACTAAAATTAAAGGAGTGTTTTGATGCTTTTTCATATCCAATGGTTTTCTTAGAACAACATTTTGAGAAAAAAACGGGCACAGCAGTAGTGTACTATGCGCCCTGTGTTAGCTACATTTGGAAAAGAAAAGTTCAGCTCGATAGCATTTTATTCAAGCGAGATCTTTAAATCAGGTTTATTACTTTTCCTTTGTTTCTAAAACAAATGTGTATCGGCTGCTCTTAACTGCGTGAGTGCATTGAATGGATACCTACAATTATTTGAATATATACAAACACACATAAACACGCACGCAGAAAAGATTTAAATTTCCAAATAAAATCAAAGAGTATAATATATAGTTTCTAAATAAAGAACATTTATTGCTTTTACTTTTAATATGTTTTTGGTTGTCTAGATGTCTTTACATGAACGATCCTGTATACTTTTGGCCCTATATATCAACTTCAGCAGCGCACACATTAATAATCTGCTGCATAGAATTATGAGAAGACATAAAAACGAATAAGCATTCGGATCTGTCTGAAATTGTATATGATCATAGTACGAGAACAAGATTTACACAAAAAGACTACAACGTGGAATGTTTTCAAATACACAGTAATATTTTCCCCATGAATTATTTTATAATACGATATTTGTAAATGAAAACAAACCTTAGACTATGCTATTATTGAGACTTTTTATACAATGGTCTACAAATTGTCAATCCCGCAACTTAAACATTCCGATTGTCACAGCATTGGAATGCTGCTATACTCATGTCAAAAATGACCTTTGACAAAGTCTGCCCTGTTAGCATTAGCATTGTGTGTTATTAGCCACATAACTTTATAATTTGGCATTGTTAATAAAAATGGCTGCGTCAAATGTCAGTTAAATGGGAGCGACATGGAGAGCTTCCTATTGCAAGCGACTGTGTCATATTTCTACTTTGGACCCAAAAGTCGGTGAGTGCATTCTTTTCAGTTTTGTCGAAGACAATACGAAGGCCAATGACAAGGATCAGAATTGTTACATTTTTCTTCATTTCTTGAAAACAACGTGATCACAATAAATAAGTAAATAAATAAATACATAATAAATAAATAAATAAAACAAACAAAATAATAAATAAATAAATATTTAAATAAATAAATAAATAGATCTATTATCACTATTTGCTCAATTTCATAAAACGATTTCTCTTTGATATTAGGAAGTTTCTTTGATTTGTTACAAACTGAAATTGTGACCGTACAAAATGACGTAAGAAAAAAGCGTTTGCCGAAATCGTTTATAATTACATCTGCACTTTAGAAATGTTTGAATGAGTTTCTTTTCCTTTTAGAATTTTACAAAGAGCCCTATATTTACAACATGCCTAGAAAGTGGGCTTTATTAATATTGTTCACTTTGATATTGAATTACAGACAAGATAGATATTGCATATTATTTGTAAATTTCCAAGCATGTCATCACATGAACCTATTAAAGTTTCAGCACGCCAATCTTCACTTAAATGGTGAAACGATTTATTACTATCTTCTCGGCGCCATTGCTAAACAGGTGATATCAAGAGCATTAAAAGATTATAATGAAATACTCTCGACCTTAGCCAGAGGCAAGTTGCTTACATAATCTGGATCAACCAGAAGCAAGCTACTTTCCTAGTCTGGATCAGCCAGAACCAAGCTACTTTCCTAGTCTGGATCAGTCAGAACCAAGCTCTTTCATAGTCTGGATCAACCAGAAGCAAGCAACTTTCATAGTTTGGATCAGCCGGAAGGAAACTGCTTACATAGTCTGGATCAACCAGGAGCAAGCTCCTTTCATAGTCTGGATCAGCCGGAAGCAAACTGCTTTCATATTCTGGATCAACCAAATAGCAAGCTACTTTCATAGTCTGGATGAGCCAGAAGCAAGCTGCTTTCATAGTCTTGATCAGCAGAATTAAGAAAGGTAATCTTTATCAGTTGAATGCAAAACCAAGAATCTAGCAGTGCTGAAATGATAGTACAGTATTCAATTAAAAATGACAATTCTTTTTATGACAATAGGGAAATTGTATCTGGTATTACATAATAGTGTTTGTTTGGGTTGTTTTGTTTTTTTTTGTATTTTGTTTATTTTTTGTTTTGTATCAAGGAAAGTAGGGAAAATGAATTTCCTTATGATAATGATGCTTAACCGTTGTTAGATGTGGAATATGACAAAATGGAAACAACATTGTGATCAATATAAAAACATCACTGAGACCAGCATAAAAACCACATTGAAACCAGCATAGAAACAAGCAACATTGACAACAGTATAAGAAACACAGTGACACCAGTATAAAACCACATTGTCACCAGTTAAAACTCCATATTTAGACCAGCATTAAAACACACGGAGACAACATATAAAACCACAATGTCACCAGTATAAAAAAACACATTGACACCAGTATAAAACTACACTGAGATCTTCCTAAAAACACATTGACATCAGCATAAAATGTCATCCATTACATTTATCAGAAGCCAGTTAAAAGGCCAAGACACAAATGTCATACAAAAGTGAAAAATTGTCCTCCGTTGCATGCAATACAAGCTTTAAACTCAAACGAAGTTCCTATTCTCCTTGAACACTGCAATAAAAATTCCAAGTAGCGTGATTTTATTGTTTTACCAATCTGGAAAACCTTACATCTTTCTTTGTAAATACATCGTAACTAAATGGAGAAACGTGTTTCCATTTTTCCGAAGAGCAACTACAACTACAAGTTCATACGACATTAGTATTTTTGTGACTCCAGTCGAAATCGATACACTGAATAAATCGGTAGTGCATGCGCAGCTGTTATTTCATGACATAAAGGACTAAACCATATTTAGAAAACTTTCATATTCCAGAATATCTCAAGTCTTTTAGAATAAAGACATTGGAAATAATGCCATCATTTGAGCGACAAAACGAGTAAAATACACAAAATATTACAAAATAGGTTATTGCAATATTTTTTTTAAAAAAGATTGAAGCTTTGAACTACATCGTATTTGTACGGTCTATTTTAATGCACATTTCGCTTGTACGCTATTAAATACTACTCGAACCAACACGATATATCACTCGTGAGAGGTGAGATATCAAGAATAGAATGAATTGCGGGTCGAAATGAATCATCTTGCTGTATCACAAGTATATAAATTCTTGTCTAGCATTTTCAAATCCAATACTTATCAATTCCTGTTAGAGGCCTGGGCTTTGTTATTTTCGTATCGTGTAAGAGGCCTGGCTTTGTAATTATCGTATCGTGTACGACGCCTGGCTTGCTTATTATCGTGTTATGTGAGATGCCTGGTTTAGTTATCATCGTATCGTGTAAGAGACCTGGGTTTGGTTATTATCGTATCATGTAAAAGGCCTGGCTTGGTTATCATCATGTTACGTAAAATGCCTGGCTTGGTTATTATCGTGTTTTGTGAGATGTCTGGCTTAGTTATTATCGTTTCGTGTAAGAGACCTGGGATTGGTTATTATCTTATAGTGTAAAAGGCCTGACTTGGTTATTATTTTATCGTGTAAAAGGCCTGGCTTGGTTATTATCCTATCGTGTAAAAATGGCTTGGCTTGGTTATTATCCCATCCTGTAAGAGCCCAGGCTTGGTTATTATCCCATCCTTTAAGAGCCCAGGCTTATTATGATATCGTGCAAAAGGCATTGCTTGGTTAGTATTCTATCGTGTAAGAGGCCTTGCTTGGTTATTATCATATCGTGTAAGGGGCCTGGCTTGGCTGATATCGTATAGCGGCTTGGTTTTTGTCCCAAATACAACTTCAGGTTGTTACGCTTAAAAGATTGCCATGAGAATTAAAATAGCATGACAGTGACACACTCTTTATTACACTCAGGGTGAAATACGCAACATATGAGGTAAAATATTAGTATCTCAATTTGCAAGCGTGTACATCGGCCTTGGACGATATGTTTATCACAGTAATGGCAATTTATCTCAGACAGCTAGCAATCTCACAACCAAGTACAAACACAATACATATCTTCATATTCAAATGCATGGATTTCAGTATAATTAGAAAGAAAGGATATAATTTACAATAAATGGAACTCTAAGGCGCTCACCTTTACCTATCACTGCCAACTCATCTCTGTCCGGGTGGGTTCGAGTCTAGGGCTAGTCCAAAGAGAGTATGTGATAAAGCCTGCCAGTAACTTCCCGTGGGTCGGTGGTTCTTCCCGGGATTTTCCCGAGTTCTTCCTTCGCCAGATAGCTGGCCGCCATATATAACCTAACATGTGCTGAGTGTAGCTATTGTACTTTTCTCTTCCTGAAAAAAAAAAATAAAAAATGAATCTTGCGTGAAGATAGTTAGGAAAATTTTGGATAAAATAATATTAGACACTTTAGACGATTTTCTTAAAACACAGACTTTCTCAAAACAATAATTCTTTAAACTTTGGTTCATTTGGTCTAATACAGAACTATTTGGCTAATATCTTTGTTCTCGTATCTGCATTCAAGGAGATAATAAGGAAATTCATCATCCACACAGTGCTGCACTTTTCTGTGCATAGGCAAATTTTCCTATCTTCCAATCTCTACAGGTAAGCAATTATTACATATCCGAAATTTTATTATACATGTCTTATACTTTTTATACGTCTTTAAATAAATAATATTCAAATTTTAATTCCGTTTTAAAAACTCTATATGTACTGACTTTTGTCGAGTTAGTAAAGGATGATTATCATGCCTGAATAAACTGATCACAAAGTCTTTCCTTAAAGACTGTATGTAAGCAGGATTTCTTGGGAATACTTTTATTAAAACCCCGATAAATTGAAAATAATTTTCAGTTTAAGAATGCTCTCTGTCTATTCACTTCTACCTCGACCATTATTATATTTCTGCAACAGTCTCAGCTGTATGATATCAGAGAGGTTTGATTTTATATACTATTTGTGATGTTTGACACAATTGCCAAATCCATTCTCCGTTTATTTGTAAATGTAAAGGAGTTCTGCGAAACTCACCATATAGCATGGGCGCGGGGGTGAATTTTTATTTTTTATTTTATTTTTTTTTTATGAAAAAAAACAACTTTTAGAACTGTGATGTATATTTAATTTAATTGTTTATCTGTTAGTTTTAAATTTTTTATTCCATTACATATTATTGTAATGTAACATTGTTTGGTGGACTTGACTGTGTCCAAAATTGAGTTCATTTCTGTTTGATTCTCTTTCTTCCTTTTCTTTTTGCATTTGCATTTGCATCTGTCTCTCTCTCTCCTCTGTTTGATTTTTTAAATTTTTTTTTAAATTTCAATTATGTAAACAACTAATAACAGCTTCATTATTTTCTATTTGTATGAGCTTATTGACCGAATTATCATTCGATTAAACGAGAAGGCGTAAACATGTTGATCAGGGTCAGGGTTTTGGAGATTCCCAAGTGACTTTAATAGGTTATTGTGTTGTAAGTAAACAAGGCTCATTAGATGATGCTAGAAAGTTATTTTCCATTGGGTAATGATTGTTTTTAGGAAATGCTAATTTGTGACCTGAGGTCAAATAGAGAACTATATTATCTTGTGACTGTCAGGATTTTACCAGTCGTGCTTTAACATCTAGCACTTTAAGTTGTATTGTGTTGTGACCAGTTTGGGCTAATTTTAATTTCTTCAAATTATTGAATTCAAGTGATTTTTTTTGAAGCACAAAAGTGATCTGACAAAATTCTTGGATAAATACATTCATTGGAATTTATACTGAATTCAGACCTGGAATAATATTGTCTGTGATTCAACAAGAGACTGTTTACACATCAGGACTTCGCAGACCATAACAGACACGTCATCGCATTCAATTTTGGATCTCTTCGGGACTTGTCTTTAATTCTTGGATTATTTTTGGATTTAATTCGCAATACCGTAAGTTCTTTCTCATTTTTCACTTTGTATTCTAGGGAAATAAATTATTTGTTAAATTTTACAAAGCTTGTTGTCTTCATTCTTTTCTGTTATTTATTTTAAGAACATAGACTAGTAACAGAAAATGACACTTCCGGCAGTGTATTTTATATGCCAATTTTTGTTGTTGTGTAGACAGCTACGAGTGAAACAAACAAATTTCGAAAAAAGAAAATTTTAACAGAATCGAAAACGCTCAAGCTGACTCACACGTTTTTATCTAGCATCCTTTACCAGAGTTTTTCATTTTGTGATTGATTTGATAACATTATTATACATCCACTTGAAAAATGCATGAAAACTAAAACCAGTTTTGCTTTTTTGTTTTCGTTTATCAGTTTGAACTGATTTTTATTCAAAATAACAGACTATCATCTTGACATGTTTGAAGTGTTCCGTCGTGACAAGTGGGAGAGCCAATATATTGTTTACCTCAGGTAAAGTGTACATACACAAAAGCAACATCCATTAGGATATCTTATATTTAACATAAATGCGGGTGGCCCCGGCATTTTCACACTGTCAAACATTTTATTTTTGTACTGTATGGAGAAAGAAGAATAGTGGGGCCAAGTGATAACAACGTAAAACACAATGACATGTGTAACGACGAAACCGAGTATCGTGTGTCATCTGTCCTAAAAGAAAAGAGAGTTTTCACTTGATATCTTCCTTTTCATGTCATAAAAATGCAGGCCTGTAATTAGGTTGTACGAGCCGTCTTAAGCAGCTGTCGTACATATTCAACGGTTATCAAAACATCGCCATGGAAGTCTTGTTAGCGCAAAGCATAAGACGTTGTAGTTACCTGCTAGACTCGCTTATAAGTCGACTCCAACTGCAACCTGCGCAGACCAACATCTGTTGTCGCATAACGCGCCAGCAGATCTGGGTAAATAAAGTTTATTCGGAGTAATACGTAGGACAAAAAACGTATATCACACGCTGACGGCGCATTATGCAACAGCAGATCAGAAACTATGTTATTTGTAGTTTGACAGTTTGACTCGAGTTGTAAGTGAGTATTTATGGTATTTTTAATCTTTACATATTGAGAAAATTCGCTTTCATTCCTTAGTAATTGATACAATATATTCTGTATAAGAATTACTAAAAAAAACACAGAATTCCGCAACCCCCACCCCAACAAATCAAATACATTTTAATTTTTGACAATTTAGCTGGAATCTAATCATCAAATCAACGCCATGCTAAATGACACTCGTTTGTTTAATGTCGCCAGAAGCTATTCATACTTACAAACTGATTTTTATCTTCGAATTTCATATTCTAGTTTTGATATATATTTTTTCTTTTTCATTAAACCGGCAATGAATTTATTTAAATTTCCTGCGTGGTGTTGGTCATTTATGTATGTTTCCAGCAGTAAAATAATGCCTATCAATACGGTTAGTTAATGCAAAACTCATAAAAAATAATTCACGATTCTGATTGCTTCTGAAAATTACCTTTTGTGAAATATACTGTTTCTGTATAATTATTGATAGGATGTTTGTACCTTCAGCGCATATTGACCCTTTCCTTCAAATGATCGAGCAATTATTTAAAAGAGAAGCTAGGTCCTCAAAAATAAGTAAGTAAATAATGAATAGTCAGAATTTAAGTTACATACCTGGCATGCAGTACTTAAAATCTGGAAATGTTTATCTAATTTTAGCTGCCTGTGTTTGTAATTGGCAGAGTAAGAAGAGACTTTACTTATCAAAGCCGTTATAACGTGTTCCTATATTCCAGTGTTCTAAAATTTTAAAACAACACGATGTGGTTAATATGAAATGAACATTAGGTAAACAGGTTAACACATGTCACAGCGAAATTCGTTTACCCCTAAATCAAAAGGACAATTTCTAATCGCGAAGCAAGAAGTATATTCTCAAAGATTTTCTTTAAAAATGCAGAAAACTCTTTACCTTAATAATCATATATTATCTTTAGCAATACAACATCGTTTTGCTATCATGTTACAAACGGGTATTTTAGGGACCGACCATTAAATTTCAGAGAGGGTTGGATTTTGTTTAAACAAATTATTAGGACCCTAATAAACTTGAACAAATTTTCTTGCTCTGATTTGTAGAAAAAGACATTATCAATCCATCTTTTTAGTCGACAAAATGCATTGTAACCTCAAACACCCCAAGCCCTGAAATGTGCTGGTCAGAGAGAAAACCCCAGGCCCATCCCGAAATTTAAAATGTTGGGTCCCTTAGTATTACTAACCTGAAGTGAGGCAATATATATAATGGCCCACGTCCTGTACATTTTTGGTCCATGTGGCAGCGCACGATGTTGAAGATGTTTTGGACCACCCTGCTTTAGATATATAAATAAATATCCTTAATATTTATTATTTACTTAATATATCATGCAAGAAAACTCAGATTAGAGAAACCCACTATTCACAGGTTCGGAACAAAAGTGCATATTCGCAATCCTTAGGAGTCGTTTTATTTGGTAGAATGTGCAGATGTTCTAAAAAATTGAGGCAAGTCGTCCAACATGGAATACACATGCGATTATACTCAGTTAAGAATTAAAATGAAATTTGCATATCATTTATGTTCAGCATACAATTTTTATTTAATTGTCTAGTCGATGGCTTCCTTCAAGCTTGATCACTGCGTTATAATACATCTCCAGGTTGATGATAATGTCTTCTCCCATCTTACACTAGTAATAATACATCGAGAGATTACAGGACATAACACCGATTTTGGTGGCGTGTTACCGGCATTATTATCATCGACATCCGGGCACTGAAAAGCTGAAACTGACAACACAGATTTCAACTTCCGAGCGTGTCACAAGCACCTGCTCTTGGGTGTTGGTAAAAGATAATTATATATTCTTATCGGCTGATTTGATGGCACAAAGGAGAAAGAGATTTTTGAATTATTCTGAAAAGCTTCCACATCGAGAACTCGGTAACACGTGATAAAAAAAATTTTCTTGTAAATAATTCCAGAATTTTTTGATGAGTGTGTATTGAGTTCATCGTGCTTCTGAATAATTGTGAACGTTTTGTTCACATACATTGAAATAATTTTAAACGCCCTGTGGCGGTTTCAAGAGATAAATCAGTGTATTGATGTTACCTTTAAAGTGTAACACATCTTAAACAGTTGCTTTTTATATCTAATTACACATGATATTCCTTTTAAAAAATAAAATTGTTTTTAACTCATTTTTAGATGCTAAAAACATTAATGCATCATCTGGTTCTGATATTAGTTTTAACTACGATGATGACGATGTCCACACCATGACTACATGAACCAAATTCTTTTATAAGAGGACAAATTGACACAGCATATTTTGAAAGTGCATTAAGTTTTGTGGCTGTAATAATCAGTTTTAATCACCTTTGACGACATGGCGAGTTAACAAACAATATCTGATTGTATAACCGAAATTTGTAACCCAATATCACTGCATATAAATTGTTCATCACCGTCAAATCTTGATTTAACCTCGCTGATCAGATTTCTCATGCAAAAATGGAGGCACAAACACTCGAATAATCTGAATGCATTATAAATAAAGGCGTTGTACTAGAAACAAGTTGATGCTTATCTACCAAGACTGCCCATAAATAAAAAGCTCGTTTGTCTGCTCAGGTTTGTTTCTTCAAATAACAGGAAAGTTGTTACACTGAAGCAGGCGCTGATAGCCGTAGTTGAGTGTGTCTAATATCTTACGTGGGAGGGAATTTACCCAACCTGCAGGTACATCTTATTAATGATTACTCTTGATTTATTTATTGTTCTGTACTGAAATGTTTAAGATAGAAGGAATTAACTTGAAGGTCCATTCCTTTATCAGATATTAAAACTGCTATCAAATCTAATTAGTTTAATTGACTTACATCAGAATTTAATATACTGTATTAAAGGCCACCACTGATAATGATTGTTGCTTTTAAGGGTAACAGAGTACAGATGATAATGCTTATTGCATATAAAGGTAAGATAACACAGATGATAACACAGATGATAATGCTTATTGCATCTAAAGTAATATAAAACAGATGATAGTGAATATTGCATAGAAAGGTAAGAGAACACAGCTGATAATGCCTATTGCTTTGAAAGATAAGATAACACAGATGATAATGCCTACTGCATATAAAGGTAAGATAACACAGATTATAGTGAATATTGCATATAAAGGTAAGATAACACAGATGATAATGCCTATTGCATATAAAGGTAAGATAACACAGATGATAGTGAATATTGCTTTTAAAGGTTAACACTATCGTCATTAGCAAGATAACACAGCTGATAATGCTTATTGCTTAAAGGTATGATAACAGGTGAAAAGTGCCTATTGCTTTTAAATGCTAACACTATCGTTATTGGCAACAATAGTACAGATAATAATAGTTAAATCTGACTTGAAATGTTTAATAAATGTAGTATTCAGTTTCTAGTTAACCATATGCCCATAAACGTATAATTTAAGGTTGACACGAATAGTTGGATATCAAACTTCCACGCTTCATATCGCCTGATTCCAACAGGGAGACGCATTAGCTCATTTGGTTGATCTTCAAATATGTAGTCCAAGGGTGACAGGTGTGAAAGCTACCTAGGCTATCCCTAGTCGGAGTGCATCGGTGTGTCCTTGTTAAAGGCACTTAGCTCCCATTTCCTCGGCATTCTATAGCCAAAAATTATCTTGAAAGAACCGTTAGAAATTATCCATCCAAAGAACTTATTTTTACGTGAAGAAAACGTTTATGGTTGCCGGCAGGAATTCGTTCAGATCGATACCTGCCTTGTAGTCTGAGCTGAAGATGATATCAAGGACAATCGTAAATCATTAGCATAGATTAGAATGCATAGAACTCTTGTATACATTAGGAGGAAAATCTCATACATCTGGAATTGTACTAAAACTAACACGCGCTAGTGAAAAACTGTCTGCCTCGTGCTCTAAAATAAAACTGAAAAAAACCCCAGACATTTTACTCAGCGAAATACAGCCTCTGTGTCTATGAAGTCATATGAAATACTTCATTCCTATTGACTGGCAATAGCTCTAGTACTTGAATTAGATATCTTCATTGTCATAAATTGCCGACAAAAAGAAGGAAAACAAAACAAACAAACAAACAAGAAAGAAAACAAATAAAATTCATGCTTCAAATGTAGAACTGAAACAGCTGATTTTTTTTAAACGACATTAGTAGTTTTGCAATTGGGGAGTGAAGTGAGTAAACCGCTGTTTTGCAACTTGAACTTGCTTTCATTTCCAAATAAAAGTGATCTGAATGCGCGCATGAAACGAGAATTTATTGTATGGATCTAATCCATTTTCAATCATGCACAAACTTCGATCTCTGAAAGCAATTACCCGCCAGTTAAAATTTAGCTACAAATACTGTAATCATTTAATCACCTTGAAAACTTAGAAACCAGTCTATCCTCCATCTGCGCAGTCTTTGCAATTTGGCAAGGGGTAGTTGACGTGAACGGCGACTATAATGTTAAATCCATGCTTTTTCGCTAGTGGATGGGGGTGGGAAGAGAAAGAGCTTCCAAATGTCTAAGGTTCATGTCGAGGTGCAGTGGCATAATTATAATTTTGTAAAAAGGTATCAAGACAAAGTTTACAAGATATTCACCTGTATAACAGCTACAATTAAAATAAAATGGAAACAAAACCACAAATGAAAACATGTTATCATTCTTTAAAATAATGGACTATTATAACAACATGGGCTTATTTGATCCTTTTATTTACATTCCAAAATTTCCACACTAATGCAGTTTTAAGTACCAGTAGCATTACCTCTGGTGGCCTAGTGGTTAGAGCGTCCGCCTCGGATGCGGGAGGTCAAGGGTTCGAACCCGGACCCAGTCATACCAAAGACTTATAAAAATGGCACTAACAGCTGCCTCGCATTAAGAGGTTAGTGTTAGGACTGGTCGGCCTGGTGTCAGGATAATGTGACTGGTTGGGATATGCTACATGGCTGCTGTATGATGCCCCAGCGCTAGACATCATTCTAAACTGCTACACTGCAGACATTGTGGCGATACGACTGAAAAATTGTTAAAGCTACGTTAAAAATCCAAATCACACACACAGACACACCCCTTAGAAATGTGTTTGTTTCGGATCTCGGTGGTATTTAAACTGTTAGCAGTTTCTGGAACAATTAGACACTAACTAATTTAGTTTTTGTTATCCTTAGTATTATATTTTGAAAAATAAAGAACAATATAAACATATACGTACAAACTGAGTAATAATTAAAAATTTTGGTTGGTTTTAACGACATTTTCAACACATTAGCTGCCATATCATGGCAAGAAAACTAAACCTAAGTGCTTTTAATTTAAGCACACCCAGGCAGTCGACCCGACGTTACGTGGCCCGCTCTTGAACCAGTTGAACTACCGTGGTTCCTGATAAATCTGTGAACAATGTTTTCTTGTTTGATTTTTTTTTTAGTAAAAAAAATCAATAAATAAAAAAATCAACAAATAAAATATGTTTAAAAATATGTTATATTTTTATCATAATTTGTAAAGAAAGAAATTGAATCACATTTTGATGTGATCCACTTAATGTTGGTGAATAATAATAATAATAATAATAATAATAATAATAATAATAATGGCATTTTTCTTACTTTATTTCTACTTATATTTTATGAATTTGTGTTCTTCTTATTGCAATACCGCTACTACTACTATTACTACTACTACTACTATTACCACCACTACCACTACCACTACTACTACTAATAATAATAATAATCACATATCTAGTCATTTTAGTATATTATTTAAAATGCGGACAGCATACATACAGTACATACCATAGTCAGACAAATAAAATGCACAGAGTAAAGCGAACTTGATAAAAAGTGCATTATTGTGGAAAGTTTGTGGTGTAAAACAAGGAAAAAATCCAGACTCTGTTTCGTCTCCCATAATAAGATGGTTTTAACCATGCACTCGCGTTTCATGTCAGCTTTTACTGTCTTGAAAAATTGCAGATGGAAGAATTAATAATTTTGAAATATGCTGCATTTAAGGCAATTAAATAATTCTTGCTCAGCTTTTAATTGTGCCAGATAATTATTTTTTAGCTTAAAGTGGGGTATGATGCGATCAAAGTTCTTATTAATCTGATATCTTCGCGGAAGTGTACGTCTTTACAGTCTGCAGCCAGTGATAATCATATTTCAGAGAAGTTAAATAGTCGTCCTTTCTGTTTGACAACAATCATTTAAGACCAAATCGCTGCTTCATTTTCTTAGCTTTCTTTAAGAATTTCTAGTTATGGTTTTCTTTTTCTAGCTAGGTTAGTTTGAACTGATTCTTGCATAAGACTGGCACAGTCTCTCTCTCTCTCTCTCTCTCTCTCTCTCTCTCTCTCTCTCTCTCTTGCTGAGTTTATCCATGACTCGATAAAAAAAGAAAGCATTTTGGTAACAAGCTCTGCGAACAAAGAACAATTCTCCTTTTGACAAAAACGCAATGCGTCATGTACAGAGGAGGAAGAAAAATACGGAAAAAATTGGCTTCTAATTTCCTGAATCTCACTTGAAAAATAACACTCAGCGTCATTTCACAATAGTACTTCCTTTGTTTAAATCTGGTTAAACGTGCTGTTGAGATGTTTGGTGCATCTGCGTTTATAAATGTGACTTAGTAAAATAAAAAAATAATTTGCATTTCTTACTATTCTCAGAAATAATTTTTGTTACTTCCGATTGTATTTAATTGATTGTAAACCAAATAGACGAGAAATCACTGGCTTAATCAGTATTTCGTTTACAGGCTCATCGTCCATAAAAATAAAGTATTAATTTTATCGATCATGGATATAGCGTTTTATTTAAAATTTAAATTTAAATTTATTCTTCGCACAAAACAGAAAATAAAATGAGCGAATTGGATCAGGGTTAGCGTTACTTGTTTTGAAGAAGACAATGAACACTGATTTTAATTTCATCCACTATCAATATTCTCGAAAACTGTCAAATAAAATTTTAACGAATTTCTCACATCTTCCCAATGTCTTTTCTTTTTTCTTGTTTCTTATTTGTACTGTAGTTTAAGATCATTGGACTAAACATGCATGCAGTATGAAATGACAAAATCAGACCTTTGTAATGAAAATGATCAATATTAGATATTCGGTCATTTGACTAAAACTGCTGCTCAGACAGAGTTAACCTACTAATACCCAGACCAATACAAATGGTGATCCAACGACTTGTGTGTGTGTGTGTGTGTGTGTGTGTGTGTGTGTGTGTGTGTGTGTGTGTGTGAGTGTGTGTGTGTGTGTGTGTGTGTGTGTGTGTGTGTGT
>JAECUM010058087.1:0-15091 GCA_016617855.1 Megalonaias nervosa | reverse complement strand
GGGAAATAATGAGAATACAAGTGTCGGAAGGGGGGCCCCAAGTGGCCAAGTGGTCTAAAGCGCTCACCATTATGGATCACTGCCATCTAACCTCTGTCTGCGTGGGTTCGAGTCTCGGGCTCGGCCAATCTGTTTATGTAAGAAAGCTTGGAGGTAGTTTCTCGTGGGTCGGTGGTTCTTTCCAGGGTTTTCCCGGGTTCTTCCTCCACCATTTATTCTGGCTGCCATGTATAGCCTATCTTGTGCTGAAAATGGCGTTAAACCCTTTAACAACAACAAGAAGAAGTGTTGGAAGATTAGTGTAAGTTTCTAGATGTGGAGTACACATGGGTGAGGTCAGATAGGTACATTAGACTGGAGCTAGTAAATGAAATGTAGCATAGCGAACAGATTTTGTTTTTGATTCTGGATTGAATGGGTAGCCAGTGAAGGCTACAGATCATGGGAGAGGTGTGCTCAGTTTTTTCTGTATTCTAAGGATGATCTGAGCAGCCATGTAGATATCAAGATGAACCATATAGAAATGAATTACAATAGTCCATTCTTGAAAGTACTAAGGAAAACAAAAGTGATTTTTTGGCATCAGCTGAAAGAAAATTGTGAATAACAGAATAAAAAAAAATATTATTATTATTATCTGATTCTGAGTAAATATTATTCTGAATAAATATTATTATTATAATCTGATTCTGAATTATAATCAGAATAAAAATAAATATTATTATTATTATTATCTGATTCTGAGTAAATATTATTATCATTATTATCTGATTCTGAGTAAAATATTATTATTCTGAGTAAATATTATTATTATTATTATTATTATTATTATTATTATTATTATTATTATTATTATCTGATTCTGAGTAAAATATTATTCTGAATAAATGTTATTATTATTATTATAATCTGATTCTGAATAAATATTATAATCTGATTCTGAATAAATAGTATTATCAGAATAAAAAATAAATATTATTATTAGAATAAAAAATAAATATTTTAATCTGATTCTGAATAAATATTATAATCTAATTCTGAATAAATATTATTATCAGAATAAGAAATAAATATTATTATTATAATCTGATTCTGACTAAATATTATTGTCAGAATAAAAAATAAATATTATTATTATTATTATTATTATTATTATTATTATTATTATTATTATCTGATTCTGAATAAATATTATTATCAGAATAAAAAGTAACTCTGATCCCTGACTAAATAGAATCTGAATAAAAATAAATAAACATTTTTTTTTACTGTAGTCAGAAATGAGTTATCCCTCTTGTTTAGCTGGTACCACAGTCACGGTGACAGCGTTAGTTTCGTTGTCACTACAGTCACTGGTGACATCGCTTTCACTTTCACAATCATCACCGACTTCACAAGCAGACATAATCTCTCTCAAGTGTCTTATATGAGCATTCACAATTCTTTTTGTTTCGTATTCGTGAGATACTTCTGACCTAATTTTGTCGATTGAGTGTGCGAGTGAAACAAATTTTTAACCTGCGTATCTGTAACTGATGCCAAGGATTGCATCATTGATTGTTGAATCAATTTGTAATCAGCTGGTAATGTATACCTGTTTTCGAATCTTCGTTGTTGTCATGATTCAGAATCACAAATAATTTTTTTTTAGGATGAAGTTCATCAGGCAATTTTATAATTTTCAATCGCAGAAATAACAGCATTGATATTTTCGTAATTCATTATATAATAAATATTTGTTTAAATCGAAATAAAAATTGTCTGAAGAGTAAAAATAATAAAAATAATTTAAAAAAATATTTCTGAATATAAATATAAAAATAAAAATATTTCTTAATCAGAATAAAAATATTTCTGAATATAAAAATAAAAATATTTCTGAATCAGAATAATAAAAAATATTTCTGAATCAGAATAAAAATATTTCTGAATATAAAAATAAAAAATCTGAATCAGAATAAAAAATACTTCTGAATGTAAAAATAATAAAAATATTTCTGAATGTAATAAAAATATTTCTGATTCAGAATAACAATAATAAAAATAAAATATTAATAATAAAAATAAAAATATTTATGAATCAGAATAATAAAAAAATATTTCTGAATCAGAATAATAAAAATAAAAATCTGAATCAGAATAAAAATAACAAATATAAAAATATTAATAAGAAAAATAAAAATATTTCTGAAAATAAAAATATAAATCTGAATCAGAATAAAAATAAACAGCAGCAATGATGATCGGTCAACCATTCCACGGGGACCCTTCATTGCCAGTAAGGCCCATGAGGTCCTAGTTTTTTGGGTCCTTCCACTGATGACCCTAGTTTTGGGGTCCTTCCATTGAAGACCCTAGTTTTTTGTAAAGAACATTCTTATGGCCCACAGGAACCCCTGAGATTTTTTCTTTCCGGCGACATTCTTTCTGAATGTCCTTGTGTGGGGTACCCTTCAGTGAGGTCACAAGGTTAAAGAGCTCACATCACCCTACTGTTTATTTTTGAGAGGCTCCAGTTTTCATAAACACATTCCCGGCGAATTCCTAAATGTACGAAACGAAATTTTAGAATTTCAGAGAGTTGTCTAGGTTTTTTAATTTCATGTACACTCCTCCAATATCAACACCCACCACGTGTTCGACGTGGTGAGGAAGTGTTCATGGGGTTTGGAACCTCCCACTTTAAGAAAAATTGGCATCATAACGCCCACCGTCGACGATACGTCTGTCACGGGGATCGAATCCGAGGCCTCAGTATGATAATCCAACCTTATAACGCTGCGCCACTGTCCAATTCTTACAAGTTTCAGAAATTATTATGAAGTTACCTAAGCTGAACAAATAAACTACAGTGTGAATTTTAATTTCTAAATAAATCTCACACACGTATCAGAATTATACTGAATAAACTGCAGTGTGGATCTAAAATAAATCTGCCTGATGTAGTCTATAAACAGATGTAGCGTGACCTACAGAGCGATGTATTAAATGTACATACAGGTCTATTGCGTACCTGGAAGTTCTAAAAATAACTTACCTGGAATTCAAGCAAGATAATGTACATCAAACTTGTGAATGATCTGAATTTATCAGGAGAGTTAAAAGATGTAAATATCATTTTCTGTTACAAATTATACTGATCCACTGACAGCTAATTACCACACGGACAATTAAGTTACTGAATATAACACACACAAAAAAAAATCCTGCAGTAATGTAATATTACGCAGCAACGAGCAGGACAACTGCTTAATTACTCTATCAGCGAGAGATTTGCTTGACGGAGTTATCTCTCTCTTTATGTGTATGATTATTTAAATATAATTCACTGATCATATTTATTGAAAATGCCGATTTGGTTATATTATCTGCAACACGTTTTACTGAGCGTGAGTGAATATCAAAATATTTACCAGCTGCATTCATTTACTGAAATATTATTACTTCGCCACTCTCCATATTCAGAGATTAACAATCCTAGGAAATTTACAATATTTCCCTGTACCCCCATGTACAGAATTCTGACTCTGTGTAATAGCTTGTAAGTTACATAAAGAATTATCAAGCTTTCTGCCATTGATGTGATCGATCACAAGTCCATCTTCGATTATTCCATAATAACACTCGTACACAAACCTATGTAAGTAATAATGCTTATTCTCCTTGGTATTGAACATGAGATAACCAATATTAATGACAAAACCGACTGGCTTTTGTAGTCCACAGTTCCTGATTACACCATCACGAGATGTCTCATAATTCTTGATGATGGAATGCTTCACAAATTCATTTTTTCTATTTGTATAATAATATTATTTGTCTAAATCATTATTTTGAAAATCTAGCCAGATAATGTTCGACAGTTTTTGTTGGAGATTCGCCTCCATGGGCGCTAGTTTTTCTTTTATCATAATATCGTTTTAGCTCTCTGTATCTTTTACCACCACATTGCACACACAACTGAGTTTCTCCTCTGACCCAACATCACATTTTAAGCACGGTTTTGGTCGTAGACTCTCTCCGCGACTACTCTGCATGTGGTATCCACATAATTCATTTACGCAAGTTTTGTTACAAGGAGCTGTATAACCAATCATCAGCCACCTGCATTTATTCTTTGTTTGAATCATTATATACACAATTATACTTTAATTTAAATATATATTTGTCTTAATTATAATATGGGGGAGTTTGAGAGATTATCCGCAATTGTTTATGCGTTGTTTCCGTTAAATGTTAAACCTAGCACTGATGATCTCAAACCGATGAAACTAACAAGGATAAATTGTGTAGCTGAGCGAGTTACAGAACACTTCCCAAACGCCATACGTGGAAACGGTTTAACGGATCTAAGACATAAAAAAATAAACGAGTGGGCAGAAACAGTTAAAGATACCGGAGCGTCTATCAGCGACGTTGCTGAGCTGGGAAAGAAATTAAAATTTCCAAAAACAGTGAAGACATTAACCAGAGAGATGTTATACAAAATCGAAATGTGAATCAAGAGGAGCTCCGATAGAAAATATTGATCACAACTCACGCGCATGGACGTCCGTGGTAACAATATTTCCACGACACAGAACAGTTAGATTTTATAATGATTATATATTTGATTTTATCAGAAATATCAGTAAGAGTGACCCTGTATCTGTTTGGCTGTTTCAAAGTTCCGATGACGGAAATTATTATCAGTTTGTACGGCCTAGCGGAGAAATTTATCCTGCAGACTTTCTCCACGACGAAATGAAAATCTTGCGTTGAAATACACGAACGATAATGATGTTATCGAACAATTACTGAATAACTGTTTTACCGTTCCATCAGTCGCTGCTCACTTTGCTCAGGATAAAAATGGTTGGAAACCTACAAGATCGGAATTTCTCGTTGATGTCCAACGTAGTTCTATCGAATACGGACTCGGCGGATTATGGAATACTAAATACGATTATAGTGACGTTATCTCAGTTGATATCGTAGCGTGTTATCCTGGAAGTTTTCTTGGATATGGAGAGTGTTTTGAATACTTTAAGAGATTTGGACACCCAACACACGAGATGACCAGAGTTGCGCTAAATGGACCCCTGCCAGATTTTTATCTGACTGGATTCGCCTGTATAGAGTCATTCGAGTTTACGGAAAATCTCTATCCGATTGTTTATGCTTGGTTTGGAAGACATTGTTCAGAAAAATGTTGGGCTCCAGTAGTACTATTACGATATATGACTGATGTAAAAATATTAATATCGTTGGTTGTAAGTGAAGCGATAATATCGTATCGTCCGCAGAAACAAGTTTGGTTGCCAGAACCAGATAAGTTTGATGCAGAAATAGATATTAGGAAAGAATTTCCTAATCTTGACGAGGATGAAATTATTGAACTTATTAATAATGTATCTAAATGCAGAAAAGAAAATAATTAGAAGGTTGCAAAGGATCTCGGCAGAAAAATAATCGGTAAGTTTACTCTGGTGGTTCATGCGATCATAAACGAGCGTGTACAAGATTAATCATCGACGATGCTGAACTCGATTTCATAATTACTGATCCAACGGAGAGAGGTATATTTGCAAACCGAAATGATGTTTGGTTGTCGGATGGAACTAAATTAAGTACAACTGTGAGCTATATTGATGGTGAGTCACCGCAGTTTACTCATTTAAGATCTTCTATGCTTGCGTATGTTTCGATAAATTTATTATCGATGATAAACAGATGTATTGATACCGCGGTTAGAGTTACCACAGATTCATTTTATATAAATAAAAAATATTTCGATTTGCTAGATAAATTACATGGCGCTGGTGAATGGGGATCATGGAGAATAAAACAAGAAAATATATTTAGTTATTCTGAATCTGCCGACGTTGAAATTAAGTAAATGTATTAAAAGAACAGCAATCAAGTATCAAAATTGTCAGCACCATCTGTGTATGATCCTGTAGCCAGACATAAAACCGTTTATCTTAATGGGTGTGGTGGTTCTGGTAAAACAACACGCGCGATTGAATTATTTAGAAGTTCAGATATGATTGTTTAACACCCGCACACAGGCTAACCAAAGAAATGAACGAACAAGGAGTAAAATCTCAAACTTATCAGTTTCTTTAGATGGTGCGGAGACGCATGGACTCATCGCGGATGGGTGAGAAATACATTCCTAAGATTATTATCTGGGATGAAATTTCTACGTTATCGTTGGAAGTATTAAAAATGTTTCTTGATTGGTTATTGCCGAAAAATACTGCTGTGATACTGTGTAGTGATCATGGTAAACCGCCACCTTTTGTTGGACAGTCTCCGCACGAATGGTTAAAAACATTTGTAGATTATTGTGAGGAGCAGCAGGAAGGGTGAGCAGACAACTCTTATAATTAAGACAAATTTTAGTGATAATTGAGGCAAGTGGTCTGTTCGACTGCCGTACCGCGAAATCATTTGTCTTAATCATCAGGCAAACATATTCATTACCAAATGTCTGTCCACCCCCCACCCCCCTTGCTGCGGTGGACCCTATAACTTGGTTTTCGAGCAAATTTTGCATTATGATTAAGACAAATGTGTAAGGTTCGACTGCCATATCGTGCATATCATCCCCCTTCTTGTCTGCTGTTCTCTTACACACATATGTGGTCATTCACCCCCCCTGCTGCTACTGATTATTTTTGATAAATTAAAATACAGACAAACATGCATACATACAGACATACATAGAAAGGGGAAATAATTATCTAGCAGAGGAGGAGCAGAGTTAATCACAGATTAACCAAAGATTTTATCTAGACCTATACGATATCTGGATCTTGGGTCATGAAGATTTATTGTTATAAATCCGAACGGAGCAGATTGTGCTTTTGAAAAGAAGCTTTTAAACTTAATCATGTCCATGTCCCCTGAACATCAAGTATAATAAATATTCTGTAGAGTATAATTATCTACTCCATTAAACACAACCAAAATATTGCAGTTGTCTCTGATCACTTTAGGTATCTGTGTATATCGTTGTGTAACATAAATCAGGTCAGTATTTTTGTGACGACCTCGAGAAAATATTCTAGCTGGATTTGTTTGTCTGTCCAACATAACGTCATCGTACACCACTAAATTATTAATAAATCCATCTAGGTCATTTACAGATGGAGCCTCATCAATATCGGTAATAAAGTCAACAACATCATCACCATCTTCATTCAGCAATTTTGCATTTTCATTAAAATCTTTAAGTACTTTGTAACAATGTTGATCATCTACGGATGGTGCTACTAAATACAATTTACTCCATTTTAACCATCGCATTATTAAATTTAATAATAGTTGTGTTTTACCCGATCCAGACGGACCTATTATAATCATTCTTATCGAATTTGGTAATGCTGGATGATGCTTCACTGGCTCCTGTTTTCGTGTCGCCGAAAAGTCAATTATATCCATATTATTAATAATATGAGTCTATATTGTGTTCGATGTAGATTATCTACACCCACTACTGGACTGACAACAATAATAACAAAAAATAAACGACGCGCATTAACAGGTAAATGTGTAAAATGCGGCACGAAAAAATATAAATTTATCTCCATGTCTGATTCAGGGACAAAGACAGGTGGAGATATAACCGCATCATTAGGAAAATTACCTGGATTACCATGGGCTAAATATGCCGGTGAGAAACACTTACCAGGATATAATTATTGTGATCCTGGAACCCGACTTGACATCCGACTTGATGATCAAGATCAACCAAGACCAGGAGAGTATCCAGTAAATAAGATTGATCAAGCGTGTCATGTTCATGATGTTGCGTATAAAAGTAAAGATTTACAACAAAGGCATCTCGCAGATGTAAAATTGATTCATGCATTAAATTCTATACCTAATAAATCTGTCAGAGATAAATTAGCTACTTTTCTAGTAAAATCTGCCATGAAAGGTAAAATAATGCTAGGGGCTGGTAATTAATTATATAAATATTATAATGGAATCCATTTATTATAGCCCAAGAGGATATTGGAGAGGTAAATCAGCTATTAGTAAATTATCTGAAGCAGCAAAAGTTTCACGTTCTGTTGCTGCAGCGTGGTTAGCACGACAGGCAATATGGCAAATTTATCTACCACCACCTAAAAAAATTCAATATGCACATTTTGATGTCAGCGTCCCTAATGAGGTTCATCAAGCAGATATTTTATTTTTACCACACGATACCATTAAAATTGGTAAACGTCAGTCACGCACATACAAATACGCATTAACTGTCGTTGATGTTGCAAGTAAATATAAAGATGCTGAACCATTATCAACAAAGACAGCGTCTGAAGTTTCATCTGCGTTTGAACGAATTTATCAGCGAGGACCTTTGCGATGGCCACAGTTATTACAGGTTGATCCTGGCAAAGAATTTCTTGGAGTAGTATTATCGTTAATGAAGAAACATAACGTTAAAATTAGACGAGGACATACTGAAATTCATCGTGATCAGGCAATTGTTGAACGATTTAATCGAACACTTGCCGAGCGGTTATTTGGATACCAATATGCAAAAGAAATATCTACTGACTTTAAATCCGGTGAGCGATCTCGTGAATGGGTTGCAAGGTTACCAAGTGTGATAGCTGCATTAAATAATGAAATTACTCGTTCAACTTCCATGAAACCTTCTATTGCGATCACAAAAAATATATACCCCGTAGTAATGACAGACAACAACCTCAACCAGTATTAGGTAATGCAACTGTAAGATATTTATACGAACCTGGTGAACTTGAAGGTGGTAAAAAAAGAGCAACCGATCCTATCTGGAGCGTGACTACACATACAATTTCTAGTGTGGTTAGATCCACTGGTAGACCTCCAATTTACAGATTAGATTCTACCGCACCTCAACGTGGATTTGTACGTGAACAATTACAGGTAATCCCTGAAGACACACAATTACCACCACATACAATTACATAATCAGAACCAGGGCGTGCAGCGCCCCGACGTCGATTACATTCAAGACAGGTCAGCATCACATTATCACGTGTATGACCAAGATTACTATTAATTCTGTCTACGGTAAATTGTCTTGGATTATTATTCGAATATTGCCATAACATATTACAGTTACAACTTGCACAATTATTATTCTGTTGTGCTTTTAGTTTTATAATAAATTCAACATCAATATCAAAATCACGTTTATTTTTTTTGTCACACTGCTTATAACCAGATAGTTTTTTTCTTATTACGTCATTATTAACATTCTGATCATTATTTTCTGTAAAATTAATAATAACCCTATGTAGTTGAGATATTCTTCTGACTCTAGAAACTGCGAGATAGACTAAATTCGACCATTCAGTCCGATCATCTATAATCCAAATATTTGTATCAGAAATAGTTAACCCCTGTGATGAGTGAATAGTTATAGCATATCCTAACGTCCACGGTGATTTATTCATATTCAGCGCATTCTCAACGACATTAATATCGACTAAAATAATATCATTCAAGACAAAATTCTGTATTCCACCACCAGGAATTTCAACATCAATATTCTGTCGTCGAGTATCTGCTGGGCGATAACACAAAGGTACAGGTAGATCTGAAAACTTTTCTTTATGTAACATAAATAATTTATTTTGTAGTTCATCACGAACTATTTTTCTACTTGCAACTATTAAATCAGCGGGATTCCATAAATTTAGAAAATCATTCATAGAAGTCTCTGGAATTACTCCTCGCATTATTTCACATTGTACTCTGTCTGGTTGTAGTCTAATTAACCTTTTAAATTCCTTCAGCGGTTCATCAATAGCTCTATGGTCATCATTTATTTCTTGATAATAATCTACGTTATTCTTCAGCCATTCATGTGGAGACTGTCCAATAAAGGGTGGTGGTTGACCATGATCACCGCACATTATTATAGCAGTATTTTTCGTCAATAGCCATTCAAGAAATGTTTTTAATATTTCTAACGAGACCGTGCATATCTCGTCCCATATAATATATTTAGGTATATATTTTTCACCCATTCGCTCAGGAGTCCATGTGTCTCCACACCATCTAAAGAAACTATGATAAGTACACGATTTTACTCCTCGTTCTTTTATTTCTCTGGCTAATTTATGTGTCGGTGTCAAAACAATTATATCCGAATTATTATTCATGAATAATTTAATCACACGAGTTGTTTTACCTGAACCACCGCATCCATTAAGATAAACAGTTTTATGTCTAGATATAGGATCATATACAGATGGTGCTGATGAATTTGATACCTGATTATTATTTTTGTGATATATTTCCTTAATTTCAACGTCGGCAGATTCAGAATAACTAAATATATTTTCTTGTTTTATTCTCCATGATCCCCATTCACCATTACCAAGTAGTGGTTTTAATAAATCCGTGTATTTTTTATTTATATAAAACGAATCCGTTGCGACTCTGACAGCATCACGAGAAAATTTATTTATCATAGACAGTAGATTTATAGAAACATATGCCAACATAGATGATCTTAAATGAGTAAACTGCGGTGAGTCACCATCAAGATAACTCACAATTGTACCTAGTTTGGTTCCGTCTGATAAATAAGCATTACTCCGATTTATAAATATGTTTTTTTCTGTTGTATCAGCAATTATAAAATCGAGTTCAGCATCGTCCATAATTAATCTTGTACAGTGTCTTTTATGATCATAGGCTCCTCCTTGAGTAAATTTACCAATTATCCTTCTACCAAGATCTTTTGCAAGTTTTTCATCATGCTCGTCTCTGCATTTACGTATATTATTAGTAATTTTAATAATATCATCTTCATTAAGATTAGGGAATTCTTTCCTGACATCATCAATATTAAATCTATTTGGTTCTGGTAACCAAATTTGTTTCTGTGGACTATATGATATAATGGCCTCACTCACCTGTAAAGATATTAAAATTCCAACATCAAGCATATATCGCAATAGTACTATTGGAACCCAACATCGCTCTGAAAAATGTCTTCCAAACCAAGTATAAGTAATCGGATGGAGATTTTCTGCAAATTCGAATGATTCTACATGAGCAAATCCTGTTAAATCAAAATCTGGTAAATGTCCGTTTATTGCAACCCTGGTCATTTCGTGTGATGGATGTCCGAATCTCTTAAAGTATTTAGAACATTCTCCGGATCCAAGAAAACTTCCAGGATAACATGCCACCATATCGACGGATATAATGTCACTATAGTTGTATTTAGTATTCCATAATCCTCCGTGTCCATATTCTACGCAACTTTTATGAATATCCTCAAGAAATTCCGATCGTGTTGGTTTCCATAAATTTTTCTCCTGAGCAAAATGAGCTGCTACGGATGGAACTGTAAAACAATTATTTAATAATTGTCTAATTTTGACATCGTCTGAAGTATATTTCAGCGCAAGATTTTCCATTTCTACATTAAGAGATTCTGTACGGTAAATATCACCATTAGGCCGTACAAACTGATCGTAATGATCATATTCCGAACTCTGAAATAACCAAACAGACACAGGATCACTTTTACTGATATTTCTGATAAAATCAAATATATGACCATCATAAAATTTAACCGCTCTATCTCGTGGAAATATTGTTACTGCTGAGGTCCATGCGTGCGAATTATGATCAATAATATCTATTGGAGTTCCTCTTGATTCATATTTTGTTTTATATAAAATCTCTCCTGTCAGCGTTTTTACTGTTATTGGAAATCTTAATTTCTTTTCTAGTTCAGCGACATCTTTGATAGACGCTCCGGTATCTTTAACTGATTCTGCCCAAGTATTTATTTTTTACGTCGTAAATCTGTTAAACCATTACCACGTATCGCGTTTGTAAAATGTTCTGTAACTCGTTCAGCTACACAGTTTATTCTTGATTCTGACAATTTCATAGGTTTTAGATCCCCGACATCAGGTTTATTATTCAACGGAAATATTCCATATACAACTGCAGTTGCTGGATAACTCTGTATATAATATAATTTGTCAACACCAGTAAGTATTCCGGGCTTAGATTTATTATTTAAGAGAACAATATTATTTCCTGATTGTATGTGTACTGGATCGCGTTTGTCACGAATAATCCAAATATCTTCTTTTGTATTTACAATAAATTTTATTAAAATAAAATATTTTTGATCATCAAGGTGATTAATAATTACCTTTCCTCGTTTGTCATTCATCATATTAGTAACATTTCCGACTCTGAATGTTGACCATACATGAGCAGCACCATCGTCACGAAATTCATTTTTTGCTTCACGAATACGTTCGATTATATCCTCATCCGTTAATGCCAGATCTTGCATCAAAGTACTAAATTTATATTCTGATAATCTGTCAAGATCAAATCTGGATATCTGAGGTTCAATTGCCGATAATTCCTCCATATAATTAAGACAAGTATTTAAATTAAAATTTTAGTATATATATAATGATTGAAACAAAGAACAAATGTGTTTGGCTCAGAATTGGATATACTTCTCTTTGTAATAAACCGTGCGTGAATGAATACTGCGGAAATCATGGACAGAGTATCAAAAATGGAAGTACAGGACCAATACCGTGTATTCAATGTGGTGTTGGAGTCAGAGGAAAAACTCAATTGTGTCTAAAATGTGGCGGAAAAAAATATAGAGAATTAAAACGATATTATAACAAAAAAAAAATACATCGCCAGGTAAATCTCCTATACAAACCGTAGAAGATTATCTGGCCAGATTTCAAAATAATGATTTAGACAAATAATATTATATATATAAAATGACTCAGACAAATCAGAATTATGATGAAATGATCGACAATGATATTATAAGAGAATTAAGAAAAAAAGCATTTCGTAATAAATACGAATTTGTGAAACATCCTATAATAAAAAATTATGAAGCATCCCTAGATGGTGTGATCAGACATTGTAGATTGAAAAAACCAGTCGGTAATCTTGATAATTCTGGTTATTTTAGATTTCGTGCTGGAAATAAAAATTATTTATCAAGTAGATTCATCTACGAATGTTATTTTGGGGTCATCAAAGATGGATTTGTAGTTGATCATATTGACGGAAATCCCAAAAATAATCGGTTATCTAACCTGCAAGCTATTATACCTAGTCAGAATGCTGCACGCGGAAATACTGGAAAATGTAAAAAGTTTGCAAGAAGATCTATTAAATCCATAAATACAGAAACAGGACAGGAAATAACTTTTCCATCAATTAATGCGGCTGCAAAATATTTTAGCATACATCCACAATCAGTACAATTTGTCGCAAATAAAATATACAGATCTGCATATTCAATAAAATATGATCAGCAGATAATATTTGAATATGTCTAACTCTGTACTCTTAACAAATAAATTGTATATAGTTTTTGACTCTATATTTTACCATGAGTACCTTCACCGTCGCTACTCTCGGTGTCACTTTCACTTTTGACAGAATCAAATAACATAATTTTTCTTAATTGCATTATACGATTATCCACGATCTTCTTTTTCTCGTATTCACGAGATAGTTCGGATCTAATATTTTCGATCGAACGTGCAAGAGGCGCAAATGGCTTTACCTGTTTTTCATTTACCATCGCCAAGGATTCTAATATAGACTGATAAATTGATTTTACAAGTTTATAATTGGATGGTAATGTGTATTTATTGTCAATTTTTCTTTGTTTTAATATTTCATAATCGCATAATATTTTTTCAGGATCGAGATTATCAGATAGATTTATTCTGTTATGTTTTAATTTTTTAATAGCAGAAATAATATTATTTATATTTTCTTGGTTCATTATATAATAATTATTTCTTTAAATAAAATAGCATCGTTCCGAATACTGTCAACATTCGTCAGCCATAGGAATCGAACCACGGTCGTCAGTATCATAGTTGCAACAATTATACCCAATAAATTTTAATTTTCTGTCAGATTTCTACAAAATAATAATAATTTCAGAAAATCTGTCCAAAAACATCAGAGTATATATTTACCCATCAGATTAAAAAAAATATATTATTTCAGAATCAGATTATTTTTTCCCTTATTATATTAGGAAATATTTAATCAGACGTTCTACGAGCGTATATATAAATTAATATTAAGAGATTCTTGTCTTAGATCCAAAATATTTCCTACCTGGTCAGTGAGTTTGAAATTTATTCTTGTCAGAAATGGATTATGAACTCTCAGGTACACGGGGTTAATTGGTTCAGACACAATTAGCCAACCTGGCGGGTCTTTAGGGCTAAATGAATATAGTATATACCCCTGTTCCGCAGTGCCACTGCAGTGATTAGATTTTGAAAGATCTACTTGATAACTGTCATCAATTACGTCACATACCAGATTGACTGCAATTGTTGTTGTTATATTAACAATACCAGGTGAGATATGGCGACCACCACCGTGTGGATCATTATTATATTTAAGAATAGTTGGTGTAGGTATTAATTTTTCCATGAATCACATATTCTTTTAAATTGTTCATCAATAAGATCATTAACTGATTTCTTTAGCTCTTTAGAATTAAATCCAGGAATTATAAATGTTGATAGTTGTTCTCGCGTAATTCCGAAATGTTTTAGAAATATTATTGTGAACAGAAGATTTAGTTTAACAGCTCGAGGTGGACCGTCTTCATTAATTATATATAAATCTTTATATCGTTTATCTGCTGCTATGTTCACTAATTTTTTTTCTCTGTTAACAATAATATCATTCATGAAATCTAGGTCTGAAGCAACTTGATTCAAATGTTGTATTACTTCAATTATTTGATTTTTTAAGTCATCGTTGTAGGAATTGCTAATGCTGGAAAATAAATTTTTTAGATAATTAAGTATACGTCCATGTTCAGACTTAATTGTACTAGCATATGAATTTATTTCATCAACATCAAGTACTATTATTTTACCTTTTTTACCATCAACTATTTTTGTAAAATGGGTTTCTGTTTTATCTATATAATGTATAACTCCATCACCAAAATATCGTCGCCATGGGTAAGCATTTTTTTCTGTTCGATATTCTGGAGGTTTTATAAATTTTTAACATCTACGACAAAATCAGATCTCTGTGGTTC
>JAECUM010058084.1:0-15605 GCA_016617855.1 Megalonaias nervosa | reverse complement strand
CCCGTTCTCTCTTGGACTTTGATTTTGGGGGCAGGTACTTTGTGAGCAGCGGCCACTGCCGCTAAAGAGGAAGAGGGTGTCACCGCTGGAGGAGAAGTCTTTGGAGACACTCTCTTGCGGGTAGAAGCTGTTTTCTGTGGACTTTTCTTTTTCTTTTTCTGAGGCTGTGACCTGGTCTTGACACCGTTGCTCTTTTTCTTTTTGATTTTCTTCTGGGTACGTTTGGGTGTGGCTTTTCTCTTGGGAGCATTAGGATCCCATTTTAAGAGGGAACGAATGATGACACCTCCTCGAGAGCCGCTTCCTCCAGGTTTCAAAATGATTTGCTCTTTGGTTTGAGTGTCAATGCGAGGATCGGCTAGCTGCGTCAAGGCAACTTTGTTTCTCTCAAAAAAACGTTTCGTTTGATGTGGAATCTGAATGATGCCTTGCAGTAATTGACGTGCTGTCAGCATCATAAGACTTCTTTGAGACTAGCTTCTAAGACACGAGCACGTATTTGTGGATTTTTTTCGCGACTGATACCGTACAAGGCACGAATCAATTTGATGGGAAGATGAGACTGAAGGGGCGTCATGTTGACGATGTGTGAGACAAAGCCAAAGTGACCGAGGTTTTTATAGACTTTTTTGGTGATTGTGATTAGGTTGACGAAGGGGACGTGTACACGACAGGCCCTCCGTCTTGGCACCAGTGGTGAAACAGATGAGTACGAAATAGCAAATAATCGGGAGTGTTGGGTTTTAAATCCACGAGCAAATAAGCGTGTGGAGTTTGAGTGGCATCGTCGTACGCATTTGTCAGCCAAGGCGTTCCTAACTGTTTGGCTAAGACTTGTACTTGCGATTTATCTCTAGGTTTTAAACAACACCACATAATGAGCATTGAGACTGATGGTGCGATGGGCTTTACTTTGTTGAAACAAATTTTGGGTGATGTAAATGACACTGGCATTACGATGATGCCCTTTGCTCGTAAACAGAGTTTAATTTCTTCTTCGTCTTCTCCTAACATGTCGTCAAAAATAACCGATTAAGTTTGACTAGGCTCAGACACGATCCACTCGTCCTCGCCAGGAATGCCTTCCACAAAGACGATGGAATCGCCTTGACTTTCTCGCAGAAGGCTGTACGCCGATTGCCACTCTTTGTATCACAACACGATGCGTTGAGGGGGACGATCGATCAAATGATATTTATGTCCGATCAAACGTTTGACAAATTCAGTTTTACCTGAATCGCTCGGTCCGGCAATGAGCATGTTAAAGGGATGGCGAAGATACAAGGCCTCCCAACTAGTCCGATCTACGTGTTCGTCAATGACTTTGACAGTGGAGGAAGAGGGAGCAGAGACAGTAGAGGTACCCATAGTAGTGTAAGAAATGTCAGTTTTGACACGAAGACAGACAAGACAAGAGTTTTTATACTTTTTTCAGGACACGTTTATTGTCATCTTTAATGGTGAACAACACGAAAGACAAAAATACATAAAAGCCAAATGGTTAAGTACATGAATAAAAGACACATCAAAACGATCAAAGTGGAATATAAACAAGTCTCTGTACAACATTTGTGGCGATCAAGAGGTGAAATCGTAGGGGTAGTGTGTAATGATCTGGGAGTCTCTACACTTCTTGGCACAATCACACAAGAGTCCTCCCGGAATGGCCTTTCGGAGATGTCGATCACGGTCCTGTCCTGAAGAGAGTGGTTTTCCTCGGTCACGACTTCTTCTTCTTCTGGTACTGTCACTAACACTGGTTTAAAAGTTACTTTTTTCACGGAACGTTTTAATTTTTTAGGTTAACAAATCTTGAGCATAGTGTGCCACTTCTTTTGTCCAAGCCTCAAAACCCCAACTTTTCTAGTCACGTACATATTTCCAGTGAGGGTGTAAGTCACAAGCTAAACACACGTCGTCGTACACATCTTCAGTGCCTAAAAGTTGACGAATCTTGTTTTCCCGTAGAGGTTGAGAAGTGTCCAAATGAAAGCGCAAAGCTTTGAGCAGAATGAGTCTCTCGTGTACATTTAAAGGAACCACTTTCATGCTTTTTGGAGTGGTAGGTACTGTTCGTAAAGAGTCCACAAGGAATCAGCTGGTAAACGAAATCCCAGAAAGCAAGTCACTAAGACACACACTACACGTCGAGCCAATTCAATGGACACAGTTCTCGTAATAGGTGTTGGTAATCCTCCACTGTTTGAATAGTATCATTGATTTCCTTCCACGGAATATGTAGTATCAAGAATGATAAAGATCGTGGCATAGTAGTTTGTTTTTATACCTCTTTTCTCTTACCTCAATCACTTCTCCTAGAGCGAAAGTAATGAACGTAGTGAGTAATTTCTGACCACTGCCATTCCAGGAAACGGTCAAGAATGGCAATAAAATCTTCAAATGTAAATGGTCTAAAGCGAAATAGTAGGAAGAACGCACCCTTGATCCAGAGAAATCGAACTTATTTGTTGACTTTTGTCAATTTCCTCTTGTGAATTTCTCGACATAAAAGTTCTACAGTCACAAATTAAGATTTGGCTCTGGCAAGTCCCTGCCAAACGTCCTTGTAGATCTTCTCTTGCAATTCGTTTGGTAATCTTTGAAGATTATTTTTTACATCGGGTTTAAATACTTGTCTAAGGGTTGTCCGACGTTTGACTCCAAACTCCGTAGCTGGTTTCTTCCACGACGTGGTATGCCCACTTCAATGATGAGGTCCCACTAAAGGTAGGTAGTAACAATCTGGAGACCATCAAGCATGTTCCAGGTAAGTGCAATCTTTCTTCTCCCACTCGTGAAGTGACACGCCACAACTGAAGCACTTGACTTTATCTCCTTCGCCCAAGTAGATAAATCCAGCTCTAGCTAACTCTTCTGGGGCAGGTCCTCCCAGATATTTTGACCAGTTTCCTCGAAAGGTTTGGAATCGACTTTCATAGTCACAGTATTCTGGCAAACGCACAGGGAATGAATATTCGTCTTTTCACAGGTTCATTTCGATGAGGGTACGGTGAAATATGCAGGAGCCTGCTCAGTTTTACATGACATCCGTAGGGTGGTAGTCGTATGGTTTCATTAGGATGACATCCACCATGAAAACCAGTAAAGTGAAAAGGTGTACGATAAGGAGTGGCATCGCTTTCGCATCCATCAGGTTTGACACGCACAGCATCACTTTCCATGGTAGATATGGTAGTAGCAGTTATAGCAAAGTTCCCATGATGATGTGGTACTGAATCGCTAAGGTCATAGCGTACGGCATCCCTGCCATCGCAAGGCACAGCATCGCACTCGAGTTTGCTCTTGCTTGATACTTGCTGTTTGAAAGGATTCATCTTTCTCGCTTGGCAATGGTAGTCACAATGAACTATTGGTCTTGGACGTTGTCCCTTTTTATACTAGTCGTAATGAAGTCTCGAGCTTGTACATCGTTCCTGTTTTATGACTAGTTTTGTAAGTCTTTCTTTTTTTCTTCTTTAACAACGGTACTACCTTCTCTAAGGTACCGTCATACCTGAACCTTAGTGTGATGGGTGGAAAGACCATAGAAAAGTAATGACAATGCGGAAGCCATTGAGTATGTTCAAGAATATCTGAATCTTTGTAGATACATCGATCCATACGCAACTTCAGACCACAACTGAAACACTGTACTTCGTATCCCAATTCAGTCTCAGGTCCCAAGTAGACAAATCCTGTTCTAGCTGAAACATTCGCAGTAGGTAATCCTTCCTTATCCGTAGGCCATTTTTGAAACGTTTCCAATCGACTGGCACAACTGCAATAGTCAGGCAAGAAAACAGGAAAATGGTATGGTTTGAACTTGGAGTTCTCAGTGGGTTTCTCACTCGATTATTGCTGTGTCGAAGTCATCCTTCTTGTTGGTGACTATCGTCTTGGAGCCATTTTTGTTACCAGCGTGACCGTACGGTAAAGTGAAATGATTGGAAAACCGTACTCGCTTCTGGTACACGATTTGATAGACTTTTTCCAAGGGCCGGCTAACGATTTGGTGTGTGGAGAAACGTACAATCTTGTGCGGTTCGAGGGTGGTCACTTTAAAATTTCCATCCTGTCCAGACTGCAAGGCTTCTTTCAAGATGCCAAAGTTCACCACTCGACTGGTGCGATAATTGAGAGTCAATCCTTTCACTTTGCACTCCGTGTACACTTCTCCTTGTTTGTCCCGGTATTCGTAGCCGTAATTTTTGGGACCGCCACTTGCAAAACTTAGAATCTTGTCGTCGGGATGCTCGTCAGGCCATGCTCCTAAACGATCTCCTTCGATGTTAGGGTGAGGTTGACCGAGGCGATCGATGTAAATGCAACTGTCCGTGTCAAAATACAGCACACGATCTCCTAACAGTTCTAAAGCTTCGTACAGTTTTAAGCGAGCAAGGGGTGTAACGTAAGCCGCAATGATGACATTTCCAAATTCGTCGGCTTCCACAAAGTCCAGTTCTTCATCGGAATTGACTAAGATCAAGTCCTCACGAAGGACGTCCACGTATTTCATGTATTTCGTTTTGTCGTGAATCATCTGGGAGTAGCGGGAAGGTTCTGTCAAATACTCCGTATTGGGTAAACACGGTCGTTGTGCCATTTTACCCCACAAACAACTCAACATCACTTTGGCAAACGATCGCCTTCCTTCGTTTTTCTAGATGTTTTCTAAAGTGATGCCTTCCTGCTCCCATTGTTTCTCTTTGAATTTTTTGTGGTCTTCGGGAGTGTGGCAGCAGGAAGGATAGCCGCTGGCTTCTTGTTTCAGTTTCAAAAAGGCATTCACGTAGTCTGCAAAAATGCCTTTTTGAGTCTCGTCGCCCTTGTGGTAATTTTCTGTCTTGGGAAAGTGGTAAATTTCGTACACTTCTAACAGTTGGTATCCCAAGTCCAGAGCTTTAAACAATTCCACACTGACCCACGTTCCTGTCAAGGCGCGTTCTTCCTGAGTGTGCTGACAAGGTCGGTCTTGGTTGCACGTTTCAGCACAAGTACGGCACAAGGGAAACATCATTTGTCCTTGGCAATGGTGAGGTAAAACGGGATGGTACAAGTACGTGGGAGGCAAGACTTTACACTTGATCAATCCATCGTATTGTCGAATTTTGTCCACGTCGATGCGTTCGGTCAGCAATTGTGGGTGCCCTGCGGGAAAGTGACAATATTTGCGTACGCACGGATACAGAGAACACACGTCCAAGTATTTGATTTCTTCTCCTTTCTCCTCGCCGGCTTGGTACAGCAAACAGGTGGCATTCGTCCGTCCTCCGTACAAACTGTCCCTTGGGTTCAGTGGCTCCACCAGCTTTTAACTTTCCAAGATACGCTCAAACTCGGGATCGGTTTTCAATCGCTGATCGTACTCGTGTTCCCACATTTCTACCACTTGGTATCCTTGCTCTTCTAACTTCAAGCGTCGCTGACAAGCGGCCTGGTACAAGTCTTCCATGGTGCGTTGTAAAAACTGATTTTTAGTGTTACGTTGAGGGTAGCAGATAGGACATCCGTGAAATAAGCACCCGTTAAACTCGTGCACGATCTGGGGTTTTTATAAGTCCCAGCCATCCACTGAATACCTTCCGATGGTCTTTTCGCCTCCTCCGTTGCGAGTATGTTGGATGCATTTGGTCTTCCTTGTCACACAAGTAATGTAGCCAGCGTAGGGCTTTGACCAAGTATTGACGTTTGACAAAATTGGTTGTTTGAGGACTGATGACAGCCAGGGTGTTTTCGGGTATGAATCGTTGGCGGTACACTAAGGAACACGTTTTGGCAATGGTGCAGGCTTCTTTCAAAGGGTCGATCCCACCGTGTTCCATGAACAGTTCTTGAAATTGTCCACAGCAACGCCGTAAAATGTCCACGTCGGAACGACAATATTTTAACATTTCTTCCTGAAAGTCGAAGGGGTCCGAGGCGTGAGTCTGGCACCAAGCGTAGAAAGCTTCTCGTTGTTCGGTACGCATGTTGTCGGGGTCGTAGAAGTGAGGCTCAGGCAAATGGGGTAGAACGGCATGTTGATTGGATTCGGTATTGAAAAAGTGCGGAAATAGCCTTTGGTCATTTCTGTCATTCCAAACGTTTTAGGCATGCGACTCAAAGGCATGGCCAAGTAACTCATCGAATCTTTAAACTGCACTTGGCCCACTTGCATGGAAATGATTTTGGCTCTGTTCAAAGTCACTTTCGGACGTTCGGTACTTTGTTCCGTATAGTATCTGAGAAGAAATTTCCCATCGTATCCCGAGAAATTATGAGCCATCACCGTGGCGTAGCGATGACAATCTCCGTAACATTCGATGTCCTCTTGACTCGACGTTTCGTCCATAGGGTTTAAGATCCATTGGTCAGCGTGTTTGGTCCCCGAAAGTTTTTTTCACATCCTCCAGGAATCTTGCTACAGTGAGGGCAATGAGTCAAGATAGGCTCTTGGATGCACTTCTCACACGCTCGGTGAGCCACGCAGAAATTAGGAATGTGAATGCCTCTCTCTTGCATGCATTCAAAATCGAAAAAGATGAAATGGCCTTTCTTCTGGTCATTATCTTCTTCTTCGTGTTTGGATTGGTATTTTTGAATGTAGCATTGGTGTTCCAAGTCCACGGTTTGGCGACAAATGTGACATCGCTTCTTTCTTGAGCAGACATGCGCCTTGGCATTATTGGTACGTATCCCTTGTCCACAAGTAGGGCACAATCTCAGGAGCTGACAAGCACATTTCTGCTGTGAATCTTGCGTCTTTAGATGTTGTTGGTAACAGATAGGACTGACAAACGTGCGCTGACAAGCAGAGCAATGCACTTTCTCTGTCCTTCGTCTAGACAGGGCTTAGAGACTAAACATCCCTCACATTTTGATCAGCAATGCTTGTATTGCTCTCGATTGTAATAGCCATAGTCACATTTCTTACAGTAATAACTGTATGACAGGAATGCAGTGATACTGGTAATGGCATCAAAATTTTCATCGTGATGATAGACGTGAATGTATTTTCCGTCTTTGAAATTTTTGCCTCGAAACAACAGAGGTCCGCGCACTTCTTGAGGGGGCACTTTCAAGGTGTAGCGTGTAGCCAAGACGTCTTGCAATTTTTGCATTTCAGGAATTGCACAGGGTGTGTCTTTAGCTAGCCCCGCTTGCTGTAACAGGAGTTCTGCTTCTCTTCGTTGTTTGGCTCGGTCCGATTGTTGAATAGTTTTCCAGGCTCTTTTCCATTCTGTCGTGTCGTTCTTGTCGGCATACGTTCGTCCCACCACGATGGCACGGGCTAAACACATCTTGTCTTGAGGGTTGTTAATTTGGACGAGGCTCTTTTTTGGTGCTGCGAAGGTTGTCTACCAAGATCACCTTTTTGCCATGTCCTGTCCCTTGGGGAAGAGACACGTTGGTCATGAACAGTGTCGCTTTTCCGTCGGTGATGTGAAACTTGTCGTTGGATTGCTGCACGTGTTGAATCTTGTCCATGACTTTGGAAGGTGTCATTTCTGATGGACTGCTAAACTCGATCCAAACGGGGGACTTCAAACTGTCGTGATGAATGGAAAGTCTCAAGCGATCGTCTTCTTTGGCTTGACATTGCCGCTTCAGTGTGGTTAACAAAGAATCCCACACATCAGTGATGAACCCTTCTGCTTTTTCCAAGGGTACGTCGAACCTGAAATCTTTAAACTTCACTGCGTACATGTAGGCAGTAGTTCTAAATTTTCTGGAGGAACGTTTGTCCGTCTCTCGAATGTGGTAGTACTTTTCAGGGTTTACTGGTGGTGATGGACTTTGACTGAGTGTAGACTCTCTGGGTCTAGATTCTGGTTCGCTCATCTCATCTTCAAAATCGCTGGCATGAATTTGAGCCAAGACTTCTACTATTATGCGGGGCGATAAATCACGTTTCTGCCTCTTACTTTCTTCTCCTTTCTTTACGAAATGATGCGATCGTTTCATCTTGACTGCAAAAAGTCAAATGACTACATTTGAAACACCATGGACCCCTATATATCCATGTTAGGTTTAGTGCATATATAAAGAGCTGGTGCCTTCCCTCTCAGTATTCATTTCACTCTCAAGCCGACCAACACGATGGAAGAACCCATACAAAGCGAACTTCTGATTAGAGCTTTGCGAGGTGTCATAACAAACTTTTCTTCAGACAAGCCGACAGACTACTCTCCCTCCTTTTGAGATAAAAGTCAAGATACTTGCTATAACTGTCAGAAGAAAGGGCATTGGGCTACAGAATGTCCAGATCGTCAAAAAATCAAGACTAGTGTCAAAAGAGACAAAAGTCAAGATACCTGTTATCATT
Organism: Megalonaias nervosa; assembly: GCA_016617855.1. NCBI lineage: Eukaryota > Metazoa > Mollusca > Bivalvia > Unionida > Unionidae > Megalonaias > Megalonaias nervosa. The sequence continues at coordinate 7,300 of JAECUM010058084.1, read as the reverse complement.
GTAAAGCGAAAGGACATTGGTCTTCAGATTGCCCTAAGAAAGTACAGGAGCAGGAGGAGAATGAAGAAAAAGAGGTGCCCTCGGCAAAGGAAGAACCCCGACACGTTCAGAAAGAGAAGACAGAAAAGAAAAGAAGACGAGAAAAAAGTGAGGAAGAAGAGGAGGAGGAAAAAACTGTGAAAGTGAAGAAATTGAAAAAACAGAGAGAGTAAAGAAAAAGACACAGAAGAAGTCTATGAACGTTTTTAAAAAGTGTTTCGTTATGTTGTGTTGTGACATTGAATTGTAAATATTTGTACCAGAATGGACCAGACTGAAAAACGTAAGTGTCTCTTGGTTTTGATTGTTTAGAATAATAAGGACCTACACTCATGCACTCACAACACGTACATCATAAGGTTAAACAAGGGATTTTGAGTTTTAATTGATTTTGGCAAAATGAATAGTATCTCTTTTCGAAAGAAGTGAGTGGCCCTGAAAAGGACCGTTGGGTGTTTGTTTTTTCTTAGAACAAACTTAGGAACGAGAAGCAATCCGCTTTAACTGCCTTAAGCCTTTGCCAAGGCCTACTTGTGGACTTGCTCCTGTCAATGATTGGGTAGAAATCACTAGGGGTGGTATCTCTGGTGTAGTAACAGGGTTGGGCTGTTTGGCTCGGGAAGGTCTTTTTCTCTTGGGTCGTAATAAAGAAGTCTGATACATTTGTTTCAGACTTCTTAACTCGGCCAAAATGTCCAAGAGTACCGTTACCGTTTGACTTTCACTGTTCTCCTTCTCTCCTAGTCTTTGTTTCTTCTCTACTGCTTCTTCTTCCTGTCGTTTCCTTCTTGCCTCTTCTTCTCGCTGTTGCTGTTCAAGGAGAAATGCTTGTTCTGCCTCTTTCTGCTGCTGTAAAAATTTCTCCAATTCTTCTTTCTGTCTTTGTTTAAAATCCTCGACGTGTGGTAAAGAAGGAGAAAGTGGCGAAGGTACTGGTACTGGAACAAATTCTTGGGAAGAAGATAAAAAATCTACTAAATCCCAGTTGAAATCAACCTCTTCGGGAAGTAGCACTGTGTTCACTTTGGTAGCTGCTGCTATACCATTACTTCTCGTCTCCACAGTTGGTGCACCCCAATTCATTGTCTTCTTAGGTTACGTCATGTTTCACAAAACAATACCGCATCGATTCACTGCGCACAGACGCTAGTGTGCCTATATAGGAAATGTGACGTCACAGGTAGCTCTCTTCGGATTGGAAGACAGGCTCCGCGAAGTGCCTGAATTTTGTAACGCGTGTTGTCATTGGTGGACAATTTCAATCCGTTTCGATCCGCTCTTCCACTATAAATAATCGCGGTTCACTTCATTCCCCTCACCTGTTCTCGTCACAAAGATGTGGACCAACGTTGAATCGTCTACTCTTGTGTCGTCGTTGTTTTTCGGTACGGACTTACTCATGTATTTGAGATCATCATGGAGAATCGTTAGGATCACCGAGACAAGCGTTTGGAAAAGAAGGACCTATGTGGAAAGACAAGGCTGTCTGAAGCGAGTTCTGATTTATGGACCAGAGGTTAGACGAAGTTTGAGAAAGAGAAGAAGTCCTATACGATGCTTTCTATGTTAACGAAATGGTGTTAAGATAAAACCCAAAGGCCCTTTTCAGTGCCACTCCACTGCCTCGAAAAGATTTATTCTTTCTTGCCTAAAAAAATTTAAAACATACTATACTCTACTATTCACTGACATGAATGCGAATGATTCGTGTTTGTATATAGAAATGACACAGGTGGCATGACGTCACGGTACTTGCTACATTGTTGCAAGTGTCCAGTACCGTGACGTCACCCTACCTGTTCCATTCCTCTTGTCGCTATACATTCCCTATGTTAAATTTCCATTGACGTTATACAATCCCAGGGTGATTTTTTGACGCTATAAATCGTGACGCTATACTGGCCCAGGGGAGGTCTGTAATGTATTTTCCCATTGACGCTATACTACCCCACTACACTACTAACATAAATCCTTTAAAGTCATTCCATAGTGAAATTTATTTATTCCCAATTCAAGTGCTACTATTATTAGTATTCTGATTTATGTCATTTTTTCCTCACGGGGTAGGGGTGTATGTTGGTGGGGAGTAGGGGTAGAAAGGGGTTGCTGCCATTGTTTAATGGATTGTGTGTTGATATCCAACTTTTATTTTTGATTGCGACTGTGCTACTGAAAACGTATTTATTTTCCAGCCCAAATACATGGAATATAGGTCTTGACGATGACACTAAAAAGAATACTGCGCTCTTTATAGGAGAAGGTGTATTGGCTTTAACCTATTTTATCGGAGAACAAATTAACAATATTGGTGAGCAACAAGGCTATCGTTGAATGATTTTTACCTAATTGTCAGGAAGGAATAATAATATCATAATCCACAGTCAGACATTGATGCAATTACACGTTTGATTTACAACTTAGGCTGCGAGGGGCCCTTCGAACACTAAAGTACTCCTGGATCGGATTACATCAGATAGGTCGATTTTAATAATAAACTTAAACAATATTGATTCTGTATTTATGGCTGCATTGGTGCTTTTTATTTAAATTCATCATGAGATGACTATGAAAAAATATTATAATATATGGCTCGAGTTGAATTTTGATGAGTCAAATATACTTTCATAAAATGTTTATCGTATACTTGAGAAAGTGAGCTTTTTAGGTTCACCATAAAATATAGGTTTTTAAAGCAAACATTCAATTCTTCTTAGCAATCAGAGAAGAAGCGACGTTTGTGTAAAAGATTTTCTCACCCTCCAATTCCTCAGCCCCAGTAATAGCCTGTCTCGAACTTGTATCTGTAGAGTAGCAGTCCTAGTTCAAGTTCTGCTAGCGCATTATTGACCTATTCAACAAGTGAAAATGCATTCTACTCACGAGCCCATTCTCATGATCGATCCCGATTCAATTCATTCGATCATTTCTATTTTTCAATTGAAAGGAGGGATGGTTGAATGGAAGAAGCAAGGTAATATTATCTGGTACTGGAAACATATTGGATAAAGGGGATGCGGAACAAGCAATTTGTAAAGAAAATATTAACGTAAATCATTTTGAATTGCACTGTATAATGTACCCAGATGTGTAAACAGGTTATCAACTTCAGCATCGGTTCTGAACTTTGAAAACACTCTAGCACTTGTACTGTACACCTTGGCCTCCAAAGCTGTTTCTGAGTACAACTTGCAAACGATCACGCACGTGCTGATCCAACTTGAATTCCTCTGTCAATGGTAACTTTACTAAATGCAAACCAGTATTAATTATTTATAGTAAGATTTTAGTAAGACTAATTCACAAATATTGAAACACAAATTCTTCTTTAAATATATTTTTTATTTATTTGAATCAGCTGAAACTAAACTGGGTTTCCGCTGCTAGTAATAGAATTTTGGTTTCTTGTGGCACTCAATGCATTCAGAAATTATTTATAAAACCATTCATTCATTTATTTGTACCCTTTTCCAGTCATTCATTCATTCATTTCGATCTATTATTCATTCATTTAGTTTTGCTTGTACATCGGTTACAATATGCGTTGTTATACTATTAGCTAACAAATTCTCCAATGAGGATTAATATGTGGGTTTCGCGAGGCATCCACACTCGCGAACACGAAGTGCCGCAAAGTTCCTAGAGTCCAAGGAAACAAATATGACATTAACCTAAATGTACCCCCGAAACATGATATTAACCTAAATGCTCCCCTGGAACATAACATGATATTGACCTTAATTTCCTCTGCAACATGACAGGAACCTAAATGTTCCTCTGGAACATGGCTTGTACCATAATGTCCCCCTGGAACATTACTAATCACATTTCTTGTATACATAGAAAATCCTCTATGACGCTTTACATTAGAATAATAATTAAGTTAGGATTGTTTCAGAAAATAATTCGCATATTGGGATATCTTTTACAACTGCTTCAACTAATCCTTTTACCAATCATGCCAATATAATCCATAGCAATGTGTGTGAATTTGCTTGTCCCAACAGATTCTAATGCGACAGTCACATTTTAGTTTTTTCTTTTTAACTTTACTTGCAATCTTGAGTCCTTAACAAGTCAAGAGACCGAAGTAGTAAGTTGTAGTAAGGTCATTATCAACATAACCCTTAGCGTCAAGGACAATCTGCAACTTAAAATACCATCTATATGACTGTCTGTCTTTCCATTTAAATGACACAAGCATTCAGGTTACCTACCTGAATGAAAGACTTACTTCACAGTGGGGTCAATTGGAACGTTGCTAAAGGTCAATTACCTGAATGAATGACGTACTTCGCAATGTTGTCCATTGGAACGCTTCCACATGTCACCTACCTGACTGAATGCCGTGCTTCACAGCATATTCAATTGGATCGTTGCTACAGCATTGCGAATGTTTGCGATTTTTAAACTGAAACTGTTTTACCGCTGAAATGGACCACGAAAGAATTGCATACTCAATACAATGTACACTAAATGAACAAGCAGTCGCTTGATTTTCACTACCTTGGAAATAGGTGGATATGTAGAGTTGTACACACATAGTACGCTCAGAAATGATTACAACGTATTCAGCATAATTAACTCCCCCTTGAAATACCCTCAGCAGCGAACACAATTTGCAATTTTATTCCAATCCATGTAAATATAGCCTCATGTATGTGATTCAGTGAAATACTTAAATGATACAGATTCTTCTTGGGTACATAAGGTCTGTAATGTCTTCGATATATACTTTACTTCTTTGCTAAATATGTAACTTCAAAACATCGGTACGTTTCATATATACTATTCTGAAATGTATGATTCAAGCACGACTTGAGATGCCGAAATACAACTGAATCAATAATTAATTCATGCACTTCCTTACTTATTTCAGATCATGTACTGAGCAAGAATATTCTACTGGATACTGTCTTTAACTTAAGTCTCCACGACAATTTCTATTTTTAGACAAGCGAACTCATTACATGGAAACTGGACTTCGTTAACCCACCTCTCGGATGGTCAAATGTTAAGGACGATTGGACATTTTATTCACCCAAATCCTTCTGCAGCCGCATTTAATATTTACAAGATATCTGGATTATCAAGCAATAAACAATCGAACAGATAGAGAGATTTGTTGTAAAGATATATCCTTCATTTGGCCAGGCGGGATCAAGTCTGGATGGTCATGCTAACATCACCACAAAAAAATGGAAGCTATGCTAAAAATTGCACTTAATGAAAATATTCATAACCTAGAAACTATGTCATCAACATACAAAAACTTGTATGTTCTTGACACATCTCAAACCGAAACGCACGGAAAAACGTTTCCTTGACAATGACAGAGGTAAGATGGAACTGCAGGCAGACGACTTATTTGTAACGAACTTCATAACAAAGCATCCTAAATTTATTGGATACAAACGAGTAATCAACGTTTACCGTGGAGTTAGTAAGAGAACTTTAGGAACGACTTGAACAGCACAAACCTATATGACCTCATTACTTTAGCTGCCATAGGAATTGGTCGTGTTACAGCTCTTGCTAATCATCCATATTTGATGGAAGTTTTAAAAAGTAAGAAGATCGCCATTGAAACAAATCCCGTCAGCAATATGTTGCTTGGATACGTGCAAGATCAGCGTCATCATCCAGCAATCACATAATTCCGTTATGGAGTCCCGGTCGTCATATCCGCTGATGATCCTGCTACATATGGATATGATTCATTCACGACAGACTGGTGCGAGGCATTCATGGGTTGGGGTCCCGATCACCCAGATCTGAGACAGCTGGCAAATAATTCTCTTCAATATAGTGCCATGTCTTCAGAAGAGGAAATGAATGCTTATGCAAACTGGATCAGCGCGTGAGATAAGTTAATACAGGAGACGAAGAAGGTTTAGATTTCAATGGCACACAACCATTCATAGGAAGTATTTTCCCTAACGAAGGGTACTTTTCTAGTAGTATAAAATTTCGGGAATTTGGACAAAATTTCGAAAGCTCCACATGCCAGATAGTGTTGTGTAATTTCGGTGACGATCCCAGCAAAGGTCGATTTGTAAATAACAATTTGATAACTTGAAATTCTCCAGTCAAAACTCCCATGAGGGATAAAGTCAAGCACGTTCGGCTGCTTTTAGCATTTCCTTTAACAACGGAAATACGTTTTATTACACTAACCTAGCATTCAGTTTTATTGATAATATTGACAATACTGATCCGACTAATACTGGAGTAATTATACTAATCAAAATGGAAATCTTTAAACAGAAATTTTGGAATCCTTTTATTATAGCATTATCCTGTCTTGGATATCCTTCAAATATGTATATTCAAATCAGGAGGAAATAAATACCACTCTTCAGCCAATACAAAATGTGTTGGATTTACTTGTTTGCCTTATAGGCATAAACACATAAATAAAAAGATATTGTTAGTACCGAAACAAGCATATGAAATATTCTACTTTTAATCAAGATGTGGAAAATGAGATTGCTGGACAATAATGTGATACTATTACCTATTTTCTCAAGATGTCTTGAAATGTTAACATGAACAACTGTTTAAATTGTGAAAATATTAAAATTTTGACAACTATTTTATGATATTTCATGAACAAAACTATTTTTCAGAAAAAAAGAATTAACATCGCTAAGAGCGTATTAACCTCTGCACGTGATTGTTTTTACAATAAAACCCAAAACTGCATAAGTTGGAATAGAGCGGATTGCCATTTGCTATCGAGGACCTTATAAAAGTGGATTACCATTGGCTATCGAGGACCTTATAAAAGCGGTTTATTTATAATCAAGAGGAAAAGCTTTATTGTCTTAAGCGGATAATCTAATTTGTTGGACTAGCTATATTAAAGGTGTGAATCGGTGTTTATTATTTGAATAAGAAGTAAAAGCAGATGAAACTGATGAAGATGATGATATAACAAAAGGACGATCATGTGTATGAGAGACAAAGTGAAAGAATGCGTATTGCAAATGAAATGTATACAAAATCTTTATCATATCTCTAACGATAGAACAATAATACAACTGCATATAGTATATATAATTAAGTTTGCTATTCTCTTAAATACATAAAACGACTAGTATACAATACATCACAATGAAAAAGATTATTAAAACTTGTACATTCTGGTAACTAAGCCCAAATTTTAAATACAAGAAATAATACAATTTTGAAGACTGTCGAGCATTTGCACAATTCTCTGTGTGTTTGTCTATATATATATATATATATATATATATATATA
>JAECUM010058081.1:0-13185 GCA_016617855.1 Megalonaias nervosa | reverse complement strand
CATAATATGGTTTGTCAATACCAGTCAATGTTCCTGGTTTGGAATTTTTATTTAACATGACAATATTATTTCCAGTGTGAAGTCGGACAGGGTCACGTTTGTCATGGATAACCCAAGTGTCGTCGTCTGTCTCTACAATATATTTTATTAGAATAAAATATCTTTGATTGTCGAGATAGTTAATAATCTTCCTTCCTCGCTCGTCGTTCATTCTAGTATTGATAACATTCATGATTCTGAATGTTGACCACACATGAACCGCACCATCGTCGCGAAATTCCTTCTTGGCTTCACGGATACGATTAGTTCTGTCCCTATTCGTTAAAGCCAGATCTTGCATCGAAAAACTAAATTTAGGTTTTGGCAGTTTGTCAAGATCGAATCTGGCTCTAGAAGGCTTAATTGCGGATAATCTCTCAAACTCCTCCATATTATAATTAAGACAAATATATATTTAAATTGAAGTTTAATTATATATATATATATATATATATATATATATATATATATATATATATATATATAATGATTCCAACAAAGAATAAATGCAAGTGGCTTATGATCGGTTCTTCAGTTGAGTAAACTGAGTAAATGAATTTTGTGCATATCACATGCAAAGTGTTCGAAGAGAAAGTCTAGGACCAAAACCGTGTTTACAATGTGGTGTTGGGGTTAGAGGAGAAACGCAGCTGTGTGTGCAATGCGGTAGTAAAAAGTAAAGAGAGCTGAAACGATATTATGATAAAAAAAAAAAATAACGCCGATGGCGTCTGTAATGAATCTCCCATAAGAAACGCTGAAAACCATCTAGCCAGATTTTCAAAATAATAATTGAGACAAATAATATTATTATATAAATGGAGAAAATAAATTTGTAACACATCCCATCATCAAGAATTATGAAGCATCTCGGGGTGGTGTAATTAGGCACTGTCGATTAAAAAAACCAGTCGGGACTGTTAATAATACTGGCTATCTTAGATTTACTGTTGGATAAAAGAGATCTTTGTCATAGATTTTACTACGAATGTTTTCATGGAATAATCGAAAAAGTCAGGTGATTGATCATATTAATTCAGATCCAAAGGATAATTCTTTGTGTAATTTACAAGCTGTTACACAAAGTCAAAATTGCAAATTTGGAAATGCTGGCGCTGGTAATAATCGCACAAAAGCTATTAAATCTCTGAATATGGAGACTGGCGAAGAAATAATATTTCAATCAATGAATGCAGCTGGAAAATATTTTGATATTATCCCATCTTCGGTACAACATGTCGCAAATAATATAACCAAATCGGCGTATTAAAAAATTTAAACAAAAAAATGACATTTCAGTATTACACACATGAAGGGAGATAACTCCGTCAAGCAAATCTCTCTCTGTTAGAGTAATTAAGCAGGTGCCCCACTTGTTACTGCGTAATATTACATGACTGCCGCGATTATTGTTTTTGGTGTCATATTCAGTAACTGTTATATTCAGGAACTTAACTGTCTGTCAGTGGAGCAGTATAATTTGTAACAGAGAAGGATATTTACACCTTTTGACTTCGTCCCTGATCAATTCAGAAAAACAAAAAAATACTTTTGAATTTTGTTCTAGTTGTCTTGCAAGACGAAGCGAGATAACTCTGTTACGTAATGGTAGAGCTTGTATTTTTTTAATTTACTGATGAATAATATTTTTTGCTGGTTTTTTAAGAAGCATGATATTTCTTTTATAATTTTGACAGGTTTCTTGCTTCCTTCAGATTTTGTCAGGGGTAATAATAATAAAAAAAAAATTCCAACATCAAATAAGCCACGTCCATTGTGTAAGCTATTTTTTGATTTCCAAGCATTAGTCAGCTTATAAGGAATACAACCAGTATCGTTGTTGGGGTCCGCCCCGTTGCTCAATATTCAACAGAGAAAAATACACCCTCCCACCATGTCACCACGTGGTGGGTGCACGTTTGCAATCCTCGGGGTTGATTATGGCGAGGGTGTGCAGAAATCTGTTGAACATAGAGAAGGCCCCGTTTGTATGTGTGTGCCATCCTTAGAGCTAAGATTATATAGTTAAGTTTATATGCATGTGCTGTCCATATAATTAAGAGATATATATAGTTAAGTTTATATGTATATGCTGTCCTTAGAGCTAAGATTATATGTGTGTGCTGTCCATAGAATTAAGAAATATATAGTTTATATGTATGTACCGTCCTTAGAGCTAAGATTATATAATTAATTTTATATGTATGTGCTGTCCATAGAATTAAGATATATATACTGTAAATATGTGTTGTGTTGTGTCAGTATTTTTTTATTTTAAATAAATATTTATTATATAATGAATTACGAAGATATTAATGTTATTATTTCTGCAATTCAAAAATTACAACATGACGGTATAAAAATTTCTGATCAACTTAATCCTGACAAAATTATTTGTGATTTTGAATCATTACAACAATGAGGATTCGAAAATAGATATATATTACCAGCTGATAGAGATTCATAAAGTCTATTCAGCAGTCGATGTTACAATCCTTGGCAACAGTCAATGACACGCAAGTTAAAGAATTTATTCCACTCGCACAAGCGACTGAGAAAATTAGATCAGAATTATCTCACGAATACGAAACAAAAAAGATCCTGAATACTCGCGTAAGACAGTTGAGAAAGATTGTGTCTGATCGTGAGAGTGAAAGCGCTGTCACAAATGACTGTGGTATCAGCTAAACAAAGAAAAGTTGTAACGGATTGTGAATGTGAAAATGATTGTAACAGCTAAAGAAAGTGAAAGTGACTCTGTCAAGGGGGATGAATCATTTCTGACTATAGTAAAAAATATTTATTTATTTTTATTCTGAAAATATTTATTCAGAATCAGATTATAATATTGATTTTGATAATAATATGTAACCTGAATCGGATTATAATATTTATTTTGGTAATATTTGTTCAGAATCAGATTATAATATTTATTCAGAATCAGATTATAATATTTATTCAGATTATAATATTTATTCTGATAATAATATTTATTCGGAATCAGGTTATAATATTCATTCTGATAATAATATTTATTCTGAATCAGATTTATTCTGATAATAATATTTATTTTTATTCTGATAATATTATTTATTCAGAATCAGATTATAATATTTATTCAGAATCAGATTATAATATTTATTCGGAATCAGATTATATTTATTCTGATAATAATATTTATTCTGATAATAATATTTATCCTGAATCAGATTATATTTATTCTGATAATAATATTTATCCTGAATCAGTTTGTGATATTTATTCAGAATCAGATTATAATATTTATTCGGAATCAGATTATATTTATTCTGATAATAATATTTATTCTGATAATAATATTTATCCTGAATCAGATTATATTTATTCTGATAATAATATTTATTCTGATAATAATATTTATCCTGAATCAGATTATATTTATTCTGATAATAATATTTATTCTGATAATAATATTTATTCAGATTATACTATTTACTGAGATTCAGATTATAATATTTATTCAGAATCAGATTATAATATTTATTCTGATAATAATATTTATTCAGATTATAATATTTATTCAGATTTTAATATTTATTCTGAAAATATATATTCTGATAATATTTATTCTGACAGTAATATTTATTCAGAATCATATTATAATATTTATTCAGATTATAATAGTTACTGATATTCAGATTATAATATTTATTCTGAATCAGATTATATTTATTCTGATAATAATATTTATTCTGAATCAGATTTATTCTGATAATAATTTTTATTTTATTCTGATAATAATATTTATTCTGAATCAGATTATAATATTTATTCTGAATCAGATTCATTCTGATAATAATATTTATTTTTATTCTGATAATAATATTACTCAGAATGAGATTATAATATTTATTTTGAATCAGATTATAATATTTATTCTGATAATAATATTTATTCTGAATCAGGTTATAATATTTATTCTGATAATAATATTTATTCAGAATCAGATTATGATATTTATTCAGATTATAATATTTATTCTGATAATAATATTTACTCAGATTCAGATTGTAATATTTATTCAGAATCAGATTATAATCAGATTATTATATTTATTCAGATTTAAATATTTATTCAGAATCAGATTTATTCTGATAATAATATTTATTTTTATTCTGAATCAGAATATTTATTCTAATTTTTTTAAGTTTATCAAATTTAATGCAAGACTGTGCATTACTCAGATGACAAACAATCGTGATAATATGTTCTCGTTGCAGTTCATTTAACTGTTCCTGTGTTCATCAATAATTATATTTTTCTGCCTTGACTCTGTCAAACGTGGATAGTGTCGACGGCACTTTTGATTACCTCTTTGTTGAATCACATATAATACCACATAAATAATTGTTTGACAGATTTTTTTGTTTTGTTTTGCAAAATACTGATCCTGGTGTTCTATGATCTTACTTACAAATTTACATTTAATGAATCTCCTCATAAATCCAACAAATGTCCGGTTTGATCAGTAAGTTTGAAATGTATCCTTGATAATAGCGGATTATGACATCGCAGATAAACAGGATTAATTGGTTCTGATACAATTTAAGTATCCTGGAGGCACTTGCGGAGTAATTGTATATAAAATATATCCCTGCTGGGCCTGACTGGATTTTTCAAGGTCTACTTGATAGCTTCCATCCATTACATCGCATGCAAGGTTGACTGCAATCGTCGACGTAATATTTACAATACCTAGTGAAATATAACGGCCGCCCCCGTACGGGTCGTTGTTGTGTCTTAATATGCCTGGTGTTGAGGTTATTTTTTTCCATGCGGCAAGTACTTTTGGAAAATCATTGTCAATGATGTCACCGATTGCCTGTCCTGTATCAATGTAAAGATCAGGTAAAAGTTAGTGTTCATCATCTAAATTAATTGTTCTTCCGTAATGTCTCAAATACATATCTCGTAAATTATCATCGGATTTTACATTTTCAATGATAACTTTATTGACATACATTTGGTCTGAGTGGACCTGTTGTAGGTGTTGAATAGTTTCAATAATCTGTTGTTTTACGTCATCGCTGTAGTGTTGTGCTAAGTCAGAAAATTTTTTTTTTTTATACTGGTGAGTGTCTGAGTAAACTCAAAATGAACAGCCTTTGCAAATGCTTTAATAAGTACTGTATTAACACCTTCAGTATTATCTTTGTGAGTAATAGTTAAATATTATTTGATATCCAGAATCATTTTATCGTCTTGAGTAATAAATTGTAAATCTCGGTCAAAATACCTCCATGGATGATTTTTTCGACATTATGGATACCTGGTATATACTTGTTTTCTTGCAAAATATTCGTCTTTCTTTGGTTCTGCCGGTCCTTGATAAATCGGCGGAGCTTCTGACCAACCTAACATGGATTTGATTGACGACTGATATATGTCAACAGCATAATCGAGTGAATTTATCTCATTTGCCGCCGACAACGTTGGTTCATGCACAGTAATGGCTATTTTAGACTCCTTGCCTGTAATAGATTTAATCCTGCGCTGGAATTCTTCATTGATTTGTTCGATTTGATAACTACCCGTAAGTATACTCACAACTTGCCAATCGGGGGTTCCATCGGGTTTATTCTTATTTGCAAATACCAGTGAAATATTTACTTGTAATCCACCGAATGATTTTGATCTAATATTTGGTCAACTATAATAAACTCGTAATTGTGTTAGCGCTATTTCTTTGGCTGGAATTGCAGTTGGAAAGCTAACGCTGAACTCAGGACTGGTTGAGCTTGCTGATATCAGCGTGGTTTTCAACAGTGTTGTATTAGTGACGATCTGATGTAGTAGTTCTTGCGATGACCACATTATTATTCTAAAATCTTTATTCTAATTCCTGTCCCTCTTTCTATTTGATCTCGCTTCATCATTTCTGTATCTAAAAATTGGATGGGGTTTTCTATTTTTTCATCAAATGCATCGTTGTAAATCTTAATTACTTCTGTGAATTCGTTATCTGTTATTATTCCATCACTGAGATATGATGAAATCAACGATGATAATTTGGAGTATGCTAACATCGCCGCTGCAGTTTTATTGTATACTCATGCAATTTTGTACTTGTGCACGTAGCTATCTTTTTTGCGATGATATTAAAAATACCAGCAGCTGTTGTTGCAGCTGAAACACAAATTGTTACAACTGCTGGCGATGTCATTGTTATTGTTCATAGCAATACGCCGGTTCCAGCGATAACAGCGGACGCCGAATACACAATTATGTCAGCGACAACTACACGTCTGCGATATTTTTTTTACTTTTACTGTATAATCGTCAGCGATAATTTTCAGTTTGGTTTGCCACTCACATGATTGTATCTGTAATGATTAACGTCAATTAGGTTTTGATTCATTATATATTAAGTAGGTGGTAGTTAGCAACTAATTCAAGACACCAATAATACAATACGGGGACCCCTTTTTCTTCGGGTTCCACCATAAATGTTACCTCTTCATTTTGACCTAGTAATAATAACAATACAGAAGGTCCAGATTGTTGAAGACGGCGTAAAATTGTGGTAAATGCCGTAAATTTTGTATCACCGATTACTGAGAACCTGTAGCGCGATGTTTGATGGATTTATTAAGTAGTGTCCATAATGCTGATCCAGAAGCTGCTGTATATACTACACTGTCGGTATTTTTTTTTTTTTTTATGCCAACGAGTTTATTAAATGATCGCTGAACTTCCAAAAAATTCATTTATGGCTCTATTTACGTTTCTACGAAAATTCAAAAACGTTTGTACGTGATTAGTATAATTAGGTCTGAATGTTGTCATTCCATCATTGATTGTCATTAACAATGTCATCATCGGGATGTTGCTATTGTCGACGTATTTCTTCGTTGCTGCGTCATCGTTTGATTCTGGTTCTCCAAGACCAGTAATTTTATTATTAGCCATATTAAGAGAACCAGTCATTGTATCACCGCCGGTTAGTAAACGATCATCAATCTCAGTTCTGATAGTGGCGTTGTTGCTGTCTACACATCATTTTGTTGCCACATCATCGTCTGATTTTGGTTCTCTCACATTGATAATTGTATTTTTACTCATATTGAGATCACCATACATAATATCCCCAATTCTTCTTATACGTCCAGCAATTTCTCCTATGAGTGTTAGGACTGATTCATTTGAATTTTAATTTTAGTAAATACGGCTAAGTTATCTTCTGTCGCGCCTGGAACTCGCAGGATAATATCTGTCAACGGGATATTACTCGTCTTTAACCGTCCTTGCTGATCCTGAAAAACAACTTCATTTTGGTCCACATTTGCGAGACTTAAAAGATCAGCGAGTTCTTCCTTCACATTGTGAAGAGTTGCATATTTGGATAAGTCGCCTTGCTGAGTTTTACCCAGTCGGGAAGATCTTCCGTAAATATCTACCATTACATTTACTAATGCCTGTTTAAAACGTTGGATGATGATGTATACTCGTGCACGATTTTATGAGGTGGTGGTTTAATACCAGATTGGAATATTTTGCATCCTGCTAACATATTTTAAAAATTCTTTTGGTGGTGCCAGTCTATACGATTCGAAATAAACAATTTCACTCGGATCAATCGCGTATGCAACCCAATGAGTACCTGGACCAGAGTTTTTATCGAGATTAATGATAACAGTTTCAACATTGTTTGGTTTTGATCACGCATAAAAACACCGCTGAAGTTTTTGATGTTTAATCCCTCAGCATCATCAAGTAAATCAAAACTGGACAGCGAAGTGTCCAGGGAAGTCTTAAACTCTTCCCGTACCACGAATGGGGAGTTCCTTTCAGTCTTAAACCCTTTCCTTTTTTTTGGAAGTTTTTATTTCGTGACCTGTTCCCTTCTTTAATGCCATCTCAGCAACAGTTCCAACAGCACCAAGTGCAGCTGCTTTTGCAACAGCTGGGGCTGCAGCGGCTATCAAAGCTGGTATAGCTGCAAGAAGTGGAAATATACCACCCGTCTTGGCGATATCTTTAATAGCACCCGCAGAAAGATTAAGTCGTATGCCGGTCTTGGATCATTTGGCTTCATTGAAATGCCTGAGCTGACGTTTTGTCAGTGATAGTTTATTTGAACCACCTGTGATTTGTTCTTTTTTTAGTGATATTTTTATTCCACAGTTCTCTTTTGATACTGACTGTAGTTTTTAAATCTGACCAGGAGTTAGACTGACACTAACATGATGATATGACATTATAATATTATGAGCGATTTAATTACTGATCGCTCGCGATCCAGTTACATGTTTTCTATTGGGGCATCAATAACTCTCATTCGTCCACCAACACCTTCAAGCAACATTGTTTTATCTGAGAGTATAACAGCGATTGCTCTGTAATTATCAATAGCTCCTCTTGTTACACGAGCTCGAAAGTGTATATGAACGACAGATTGCCTAAATAAATCCAAATGTTCCAGAGAAAAGTAATAGATCGGATACAGCGTTGATTAATCTAGTTGTGATATTTGCAGACCAGAATCAATATTTTGATCACGTCCCATGAATGTCATCAAACGATAATATGTACGTGCAATATGATTATTTTCAAAGTTCAATAATATATCCCCAGCTGGTTCTTGATGTCCACTTATTCTCAGTGAAACTTCAGTAATACCAAGTTTGTCAAATATCATTATACTGTGTTCTTGTGAGTTTACTCGTTCATGATTTTGCAAATCAACAAATATATGTCGCGGTGCAGTAACACCTTGCTGTGATGCTATCTGCCATGTAAATAAACCATTAACGTTACTTTGAATACTATCTGTGGTCATCGTTAACCATGATAATGTTGATTTACCACCCGAGTCCATAAAAGAGAGTAGAAGTTGTTCTTCAGCGAGTGATGGTATCTTTGTTGGCATCAACAATGAAAGTTTTGTTAGTATTACTTTAGCTGCATCACCAGCAGGTCGCCAGATTGCATCATCGTCGGTAGCCTTTTGTACGAGTACAACTGTATGCTTGGCTCCGAAAATTACCTTTCTGACATTTTTGCAAAATCCAAAGATATGTGACAGTGGAATTGCACTTGAGAATCTTCTACTTCCATCTTTCAGCATTGTTCGACGTGCTGCGAATCCTAAGTTGAATTCTGGATTAGCACCATGAACCACCGTAACCACATCTGAGTCGTCAGCAGCAGCTGTAACTTTTTTTGGTCCTCTTATGTCATGCTGTCTGTAGTCAGGATGGTTAGTGGTATCATTTACAAACATCATTGACGGACCAGCTGATCTTGAATAATCGTCGCTGTACTTTTCAAGGCCAAGTATCGTCGTGGCAACGTCGACGCTCTTCTGTATTGATTCAATATTTCTTCCGTCGATTATATATGTAGCACTGTTGAACAACGCCATAATGCCATTATTAACAAAACCAACTCTTAACATCAGCGCCATATTCAGTATCATCTGTTTTCAAAATTTCACCTTCTACTTCAGGAAATGATTCAGCGGGTAAGAAATATCTGCTTGTATCCTGAACTTGCAGCTCAATTCGCCCACGCTGATCTGGCTCTTGTGCGTCATAAGAATAATACTGATAATCGCGCACAGACTCATCTTTGAGTACTGGTGCGTTCATGTCGAATGCGGGATTAGATACACGTTTGAACATCTTTATTATATTTGTTATCGTCTAACACGGAGTCCACTTCCTGCTATTAAACTTGCAGTTATATTTTTTTCTTTTTCTGACAGAGGTGCACCAGCCAACTCTGCTAATTTTTGATTTTCAGCTTGATTTATTATTTTACTAACATTTACAGGCATTACTTCAGTGGTTTTCGTCGTATCAATCGTGCTAGTCTATCCTTGATTGCTGAGAATGCTTTACTAGCAACATCACCAATACCTTTATCACGAACAACGTCAATAGCTTTCATTCCCAGTTGCTTTGCAATCGGTATTGCTTTTGGGGCTATCCTTCTAAATAGACCCTGAACAACATCACCAAGTCCATCACCGTAGATCGCTTTATACGTAGGTAATCTCGAATTTATCACCCTGACCATTATAGGTCCACGCTGGGCATTATGTATGATCATCTTATTTTCTTCTTATTTTCTTGTCACTGATCTAATTGCATACCCTCAATCACTGTGGTAATCATCAACGATTTCATCGATGAGGGACCGATAAATATTAATATCCATGATACCGCCTGTAAATAATCTCTAATAGCACCTGCTTCGTTAATGATTTCTGGGGAATTATTGCTGGCTTGTTTTCCTCCAATGAGGATTTCTAGTCTATTAACATCGGCAAGGACATTATCGGGACATGGAGTAATAAGGCCACTCCTTGTACCGATACCACTTCCAGCAGCACTGGGGTCAGGATCATGCCGTTCTTTTCCTTTTTTACTTGTACGTCGTTGTTTTATTTGTTCCAGATATTCATTTTGTTGTCGTATTTGTTCTAGAATTTTTTTCTTGTTGTCGTTGTCGTTCTAGATATTCTTTTTCTTGTTGTTCTTTTTTCTTGTTGTCGTTGTCGTTGTTGTTGCTGTAATTGTTGTTGTTCTAGTCGTTGTTGTCGTTCTTGTGTAAGATAGTTATCTATCTCATTGATAAACTCAATATATCTTTAATCATCATTTCGGGTCTGATTAACTCCGTAATATATGCGAAATATCCATTTGTACCAATCTTCACGGCCTATAGAACGACCATGATACTCGGGCTTCAGAAATTGCTCTTTATTATTAAAACTTTTCACAGCACCCACAGCTAAATATTTTGTTTTTGGTGTTCCTAATACCAGTAACACTATTTTCGGTAAATTTATCAATCAGCGCGGTTTTAACACTTTCTTGTTCAAGTTTTGGTTCTGGTATATCACCTATTTCAGCACAAGCTCTCTTAAAATCTTTTTTGTTTTCTTAGTTCTTTCTGCTATTTTTCCAGTTGCTTTAGCGGTTTGTTCTAACGTGGGAAGAAGACTCTTGGTAGCCTTTGTAACAGGTTCAAATAACTGTTCTGCACCCTCTGCAAATTCCACCCGAGCCTCCTGACGAGCTTGTAGTTGTTGCTTGACAGAATCACGGACGGGTAGATACTTTTTAATTTCCTCTAGTCGCTGTCAAGCTAGTTTAGATTATTGATAGAATAATGATTTAATTACACCACACTACAGCAGCAGAGAGGGTGACGACCAATAGTTAGTGTCCTGGTAAATAAACGAACACGCATAAAAAATGAAAACACAAGCGTCAAAAATAAAGTAACAAACTGAGCGAACCCAATTAGAGAAGTCTCGATCAGTTAGAGGGTTCGGTTTGACGTTATTGACCTTGTATTTTCAGTCGTTGTAGGAACCTTTATTTTCGCGAACGGACCATTCTAAAAAAGTGGTCTGTTCACAAACACTGAAACTGACGAAGTTTGATCAGTGTGTCACCTCAGACATTCAGGTGTTATATAACGTAAATTTGTTACATTTTCAGCACAGTAGATGAAATATACTTTCCGAAATTACAATTGACGTTGAACAAATTTGATGATACTCTTTGATGTTGTTGTCTTAAACGAATTGACCTCACGCCATGGGCGCCCGCAGGCCGCAGCATAGGTCAAGGGCGGGGGGTCACGTTGTCACAGAATAAGGCGAAAAATAACTTGGTTTTGCCTTAAATCTATTTTTGACCATTATTCGTTGTGCATGCGTACAACGTTACCTGGGGTGAATAATTGTTTCTCCAGGTAAGCGACTATACAAGCATGTATCTCGTCGGAATCTACATGCGACGAGAGTCACGAAAAGCATGAGTATTTTACCCTGACTATTATTCGCTCTCCTATGGCTTTAATGTTGATTCTATTTCGAACTGACACATTGGTCATTTGGATCTTGTCGAGGAGTGTACGTTCTCCATTTTTGTCTACAGCCATAGGGGTAAGGGTTACATTTTTATCTGATATGTGAAGCATATTCAGTTTTAATGTCGTAGTGTGAAATGTTGTCTTTACCACTACGCAGATTTGAAACGAACTTTTGAATTGTTACAAGTTCCTATTAAGCCTTTAAGTTAGTAGCATGTATCTATAGATTGTAATTATGTACCTTTTTATTATGACCAGTTGGTTTTATCATTGTAGCTGTGTATGTGGATGCATAGCGGTGGAGCTGTGTATGTGGATGCATAGCGGTGGAGCTGTGTAGCTGTGCGTATGTGTATGCAGATACATCAGACTGACCGTCTGGCTGTCTGTATGTCTGTATGGGGTGGAATCAAGTCCATACAAGGAAGGAACTGCATGATGTATCAACTTGTGCGCATGGTGGATCCATGAAGGGTGGATGGGCCCAAAACAAGTGAGCCGATCCAGGAATTCCGGAGAACTGTGTGGTTTTGACAAATGGACTCGTAAACCAAGTCAAATGGTTTCGGATGCAAGTCTGTACAAATATTTATCGTATGACTGAGTCACGAGTCATTGTTTGGTGCAATCATCGTATTGTTTAACATTGAAAGTATTTGTTTCAATTGATAATGTTTTAATTGAATATAATTGAGGTATGTTATCATCACATGAGATTATTTGAGTCTCGTTTACATTACATGAGATTATGTGAATCTGACTTTCATTTACATTACATGAGATTATGTGAATCTGACTTGCATTTACATTACATGAGATTATGTGAATCTGACTTTCATTTACATTACATGAGATTATGTGAATCTGACTTTCATTTACATTACATGAGATTATGTGAATCTGACTTTCATTTATATTACATCAGAATATGTGAATCTGACTTTCATTTACATGAGATTATGTGAATCTCAATCTCGGTTACATTACGTGAGATTATGTGAATCTCACTTTCATTTGAATATTTGCATTTCACTTTCATTTGTTTTTCATTTGTGAATGTGTTAGTAATTGAATAAGTCATGTGTTTGGAGCGTGAAAGAATCACTATATATATATATAAATTCGTTTCATAAACCTACATCATTCATCACATTGTGTTTGTGTTGTTCATTTAGTCCAAGAAGAAAAGCCCACTCGGTTTCAATTCTGTTACACATGTGAGCCCCCGAAATCATACTGCATATGCATATATATATATATATATATATATATATATAT
>JAECUM010058080.1:0-17954 GCA_016617855.1 Megalonaias nervosa | reverse complement strand
ACATTTCGTCACGTTAAATCATGGTCCGAAGGGCTAAGTGTGCTTGTCTACCTCGCATAACCCTTCATTACCCTCGCCTCTTACTTAAGGGCATAACCACCTGTTGTTTGTTCCTGAAATCTATATGTATTGCACAATTTTATTTATTTAAAATTATGTTAGTCTTTGCGAAACTCTCAGATTTGGTTAAAGGCTAATTATTATTCTTTTTTATTCCAAATATTATGTATTCATTGTTTCAGTGGGCATATTTGCCTCTAGTTAGGGGGTGGAAAGTTTCCTCGCACGTGATGGGGGAGCTGGGCCACATCTAGCGCACAATCTCTCTAATGGGAATGACATACAAAGTCTCAAAGTACTTGAAGTTCCATCCTTCTAGTCTTTCTAAGTTTACAGACGGTATATACATTAAACAAAAGTTAACATACAAGTTATATACCAGATATATGTGCAATCTTATGTGTATACATCGTTATTATTTATTTATTTGTTTTATAGTCGCTCTGTTATATTCTGTTTTATACGAAACAGAAAGTTCAAGGTTGGAGACTACTGAGATGACCCTCATTGTTATTGTTTGTCTTTTTGAGGATACGAGACGGGCATAGGGCACACTCCTTGTCAGCCCTCGATGATGTGGGTTAGAGAGCTGCGTTTTCTCTCCGAAAGTTTGTTTTTATTTCGTTCAGTGACGTACATTTATCTTTGCTTGATACATCATCTAATTCATGCTTAGAATGGAGCTACGACATGCTAAATAAATATCATATTTCGAATGGATTAAGAATTGTTTAAACGTTTATTATTTTGAATGAAACTAAGATAAGTTTATTTCTTATCATATTTTCCAAAGGTATATTCCTAGGTGCTTTAGCACATCTTTTATATAGCGTCGTGGTAAACCCGAATAAGTGTCTCTCCCGTTCCCAATGAGGATCGTAGTCCTGCTGGTCAAACTTTAGTATCAACCTCGTATATATCAAAATTAAATGATATTATCTTCATTTTCTTATCTGCGATTTTTATTAATGATAGGGAAGTCCCAGATTCCGCCTTATCTTTTCTCGGGGACACTGTCCTGTATCACATGGAATGTGTTGAAGGGCTGTTAAATCAAATCAAAATAAAGTTCAGACAGAACTTACCAATGTGGGCTTAACATCAAATAGATACACCCATTTTAAATAAGAAAACAAACCTTTCATAATCAAAAACTAATACTCTGATAGTCTTAACCAAAAGTTATTTCGAAATCTGAACTAAAGTTGTGGATCCAGTAACAATGTAAACTTCAATAATCAAAAAGTAATTTTAAAAAATCCATGAACAAATTTGACATCTTTCTAATTATTTCAAGTTCTGAGGAAATTGCTCATTCTTATGTTAATTTTTGCAAATACTGTTTATTTATCTCATCATAAAAACTGCATAAAAACACAAAGTTTCTTGGAATCTGAAGTAAAAGGTCCTAATAATAGTAATATAAAGTTTGATAATGTACAAATTTTATTTATTCTGAATATTTGAAGCATTAAAATATTTTCTACAATAAAAGTAACCATTCATCACAGTTGTATGTTTGGTTTAGTAGTAAAAGATGTGAGTATTTGTCGTTGTACACAAAGTATATTTAAGCAGTCACAAGTTCGACATTTAAAAATGCAGTATACAGCAAACTACGGCTCTTTCACTTTGATCACCGTTTGATCCATGATTTTTGCTAAATTATTTTGATATATTAGAGTCAACAAAACTGTAAAACAAAGGAGAAAAACATTTAATTGCAAATGAATAGTTTCATGATAAATAAGACAAGTCTAAAGACTAAATTGTCACACCTGCTAAAGAATTATTCACAACAAATTGTTGAATGGTATGAGGATTGTGTAATTGTAGGGAAATGTATTTGTTCACAAACAAATATTGGATAGAAAATATCGCGTATTCAGTTTTTATGCAGACATGAAAATATGTGATTTTACATTTTCGAGAAGGAGTATGCTTAATATTTGCTTAGCGTCGATTGACTCCATCTTTCGCCCAGATAATTTAAATCCCCTTTTTTGTTTGGATTTTAATGGAGGGGGAGGTGTATTTTTCAGCTCCTCACTGACGATGATAAAGTCCATAATTCGTAAGACTGATATATCTTAAAAGCAAGATGAGAATGCCATTTGTTTGTAAACCAGGAAGTAAACCTGAAGTAATGTTGGACCGATTTGTTCGGTGCCGACATTAATCGAATTCAACGGATGCTGCGTGGTACGATTTCTCATTGGAATTGTTTCTGTTTCTGAACAATTTAATTTTGGATCTCGATGATTTTCCAAAATTGTATGTAACCTTTTCTACATTTTTTTTATAGAGTTACCATCTCTAATCCGCATGATGCAATATTTTATGTCTTTCTCTAAAATTGGGCATGCATATTTCATTTATATTTCTATTTTCATTTATGTTCTTATAAAGTGTTTATATTGATATTACATATAGCAAGATGTAAAGTGATCATTCTTGCCTCATGGAGGTCAGGACCGGATCGGGAAGGGGGGTTTTCGGACCCACCCATTCCGGTTAAAATACGTACACACACACGTACAGTCACTTGAAATTTGAGCATCTTTTATTCTTGGGTTTTATGCACATTTTGGGTAAATGTACATATAAGCATTTGCTTTGGTGACCTTTCGAGGAAAGTCAGGGCCCTTTTGAAGTTTTGGAACCAACCACCCAACACTTGACCTGATCCGGCCCTGGATATTTCTGTGAAAAACCCGTGTTTTGGTCCCATTAGCTTATAGTTTCGAGAAAATGTCTGATAGTGTTTTACCAAACTTTGGAAGATTGTTCTCAAACCAGATTTCTTTAATACAGTATCTATAGCGTATGTTCCATTCATTCAAAAGCTTTTTCTTGGTCAAATAAAACAATTATCCATATTTCTCCTTTCCTGTTTATAAAAATCCATTATGCCTTGAATATTTATGGCGCAAGTATGTATCGTCCTACCTTTTTCTCCACACCTTTGATTAATATTCATTATTTAATCCATGCAGTCTTTAATTCTATTATTTAATATTTCACTTCTAATTCTATAATCCGTATTAAGCTTATAAGTCTCCAGTTCGACAACCGAGTAGTTTTACGGGGTCATTTTGTATGGAGTCATTTTGTATGCGAGCTTTTTTTCGGGGTTATTTTGTCTTGTACTGTTTTGACTGATCACCTCTTTCCCTTTATACACTAGTGTAATGGGCATTTTCGAAACTAAAATATATTATTATGTACTATTTCAAAAATAAGTTTTTATTCTATTTCAAAATATTACTTTTATAGATCTTAGCGGTTAAGAATCTAACCCCAGAAATGTTCTTTTTACTTAGTTGTTTCTTTGATTCTTTTAAAACTGTCACACAACTTCTTAGATATTTCAGTGATATGTTTGTAATCAATTTTATGCAATATTCATTAATGACTACTTGTGGTGTGTCTTGTTTGGTATAAACATTTTTGTAGCATTCGTAAATCTCCTTTTATGATGTTTTCCTTTCTATCTGTTTTTTATTTTATATTTCCGACCATTACATTCTTTAAAGATCTTTCCTTTCCCCTTCTTATATCACCTCTTCTGTATATTCCCTTTGCTTTGTCATATACATGTCCAAATTTTCCCACTCTTACTTTCTCTCCATTTGCTACGTGTTGTTCCAAATTTTTGTATTTTTCTTTTGAATTTTTCTTTTCATAATTTATTTGTTTTCTTAATCGTTCATATATACTAATTGATTCTTTTTCTCTGTCTTTTCCATCTGTTCGTAATGGTCTGACTTTAGATTCCAGCCTTCATATTGTTTTATGGTGTCATACTTTTAATGTTCATAAAATTATTTAAATATGTTTACTTGTACACAGCATAATTAATCTCTGATGTTGAAGTGTAACAAACTTCTATGTTCCTGTTTCTCCAAAGTCTTTCCATCATCTTGTTTCTTTAGGCTTACTGTATAAAGATTGGCTATATTTTCTGTGTCTATTATACATTCTTTTATTAATTTTTCACAGAATATAACTGTATAAATTGCCTAAATTCTACATCATTCATTATATATATATATATGGTTTATTTTCTCTTTTTGTTTACTTAAATACACGTATGGAAATAAATCTGCTGTTAGGATTCTGACTCGCCAGTCTCAGTCGGCAAAGTTTCAAAAGCGGGATCACATGCCTGTTAATAAAGACCGATATTTAATTAAAACAAATAAAAGTCGTTCAATTGATCATTTATACAATTATACAATTGAATAGCATCGAGTGCAGTTAGACAATACGCTGACAGATATAACCTTTCTTAAACTGATTATGTACAAACTTTTCGTTATTCGTGGTTTGCTATAAAAGGTGGTTCTTTTTTAATAGTGCAATGACATCTGATTAGCCTATTATGGTCCCTAAACTGTGTTGCCGCGTGTAACAAGTATTGTTTTTATATCGCGTGCCTATGGACATTTTCTCACCCATTAGCCTACTACAGTTTCTGCTAATCATAAATAATCGGGTCTGGCATGTGTCATGAATTTAGTAGATAAAATATGTTGCCAAGTTTGAAGTTAGTTTCAGTTTCATGTTGTGTTTGCTTTTCTAAATTAAAATCTGGGAATAATAATTTTTTTTTTTCGGTTTTCGGATTTGAGGGGTTTCGGTTTACTGTAAAAAAAATATATATTAAAGAAGGAAAAATTCGGGACTAGTAAAAATTTCGATCGTAAGGGGATTCCTATGCCTAAGATTAGATTTTGTGGGGTTTTGCTGCATAAGGAAAGCATGGGAATTTGAAATGGCGAGACATCGATGTTCGTATTGTTGTTATTGCTGTTAATTTTGTTGTTCTTCCCGTTCTTTAACTGTAACGTATTTTGACAATGAGGGATGTAACTTGGCATACTTATATACCGTCCTTGGAAGGTACGTCGAGTATTACACATGTATCTTGAAGGTCAAGGTCATGGCTCAATGTTGTTAGTTTTCCGTTTTATTTTTCCATTCGCTCTGTAATTTAGGAGTCTTGTTAAAACTTTAGAAGGGGAAACGAAAGAATATTCGCAGTAAGAGCCTTATTAAATTATTAAATTTGTATGCATATATATCATACCAGCAGATGTAACGTAAATCAAATTGGGGACTCTATCTTTAAGGTCAAAGTAACGTAAATCAAATTGGGAACTCTATCTTTAAGGTCTAAGTAACGTAAATCAAATTGGGGACTCTATCTTTAAGGTCTAAGTAACGTAAATCAAATTGGGGACTCTATCTTTAAGGTCTAAATAATAGGATAGTATTTTAAGATTTCTATCAAGCTTACTTTTCGATCTTTCAAGTTGTGGAGATTAAGGGATGCATATATATATATATATATATATATATATATATATATATATATATATATATATATATATATATATATATATCTTTTCCACTCTTTAACTTTAAAACCGTTCTAGAGTAAGGAATTGAAGTGACACTTCACTATTACATTGGAGGCCCTATCTACAAGGTCAAAGTCAGATGTCAGTATTTTATGTTTCAGTCCAGCGATCTCTCCTAGGTGCTATTTATGATAGATGTTTTCTTGTGGTCAAGGTCACAAATCAATATTTGAAGCTCATATCTTTTTTTTTTTGTGGTGCGGCCTGGGATGAACCAAGGTGCATTTATGCCTCTCAGTTTGTTGGCATCTCACGTACTACAATCTCCCCCATTTCTGTACATTTTTTTCTAATGCCTTTTGAGATCTGGCCATGAATTATTTTCTATGTCTGCCCGGTAACTCTACAGCTCGGTGAAATCGGCACAACTCTTTTATTACTGATATGTATTTTTGGTGACTTCACCACGGGGTAGG
This sequence comes from Megalonaias nervosa, assembly GCA_016617855.1. NCBI lineage: Eukaryota > Metazoa > Mollusca > Bivalvia > Unionida > Unionidae > Megalonaias > Megalonaias nervosa. The sequence goes on along the minus strand of JAECUM010058080.1, from coordinate 12,052 downwards.
CAGGGGACAAATATTCCCTAAATTTGCTTGATGTTGTTGCTGCTATTATTATTATTATTATTATTATTATTATTATTATTATTATTATTATTATAGTTAAAAACCGAAACTTGTAAAAGTTTTATTGGTGTATTTCAATCAGGTGTGATTTAAAAATGCCCAGGGGTGTGTGCAGATTTTACTTGGTCATCTCAATGTTGCCATAAATAGGCATACACCAATTGCAATTGTTTATCTTAATTAGCATCGTTTATTTGCGGTAATTTTAATGTTTAACAAGTGATGAAATTATCTACGAATATAAAATCCTGACCATATCGAGTCATTTGGAGTAGTCAAGATGTAATAACATTGAAAAGACAGACAGATGGACGGAAAATGAATGGACGAACGGAGAAATTGACGTTCGAACGGATCGCAAGATATTACATACATGATCACAGTGGGGGTATGAAGCATGATAGAGGAAATTGCACTTACCTTAGAATAAAATCAAAATGTCAGGTCACAACATTTTATTTATTTTTTTCATCTAGTCATGAATTCAATGTATTAATTATTATTTTGATATCTTACGAAATAGTAATACTGTCCGATGTTCAGAATGAATTTATATGCAACTTGCTGCTTTTAATCGTGGTTCTCATACATTTCATGAATTTTTGTATTAGTAAATTTTTATGTCGGTAAGAACCAAAATATTATTGATGTGTTTATAACACGCCTTTTATAATGTAAGTTCTGATAGACTACATTGCATAAACGAATGTTGCAGTTCGGTGCAAACGTTTTCTTGTGTTGGAAACTATGTTGACTACATTGGCCGATAACAGAAAATCGAAATTATCCCTGAGAGCAAAAATGAATGAAACTTTTTCCTATTGATAATTTTATATTACATCATTAGCACTAATTTTTTCGACATAGACGTATATTAGATATATTCAATGGTTTTTTAATGTATGTTTTTCATGTTATGAAGATATTATTTCTTTTGATCTTTTCACCGAATACAGAAATGAAATATCAATAACATTTACCTTCAATATTTCTCCAAGACATCATTTAAATTTATGTTCAACAGATAAGATTAGTGCTAATTTAACATCTAGATGCTAACCTGAAAGTAAAATAAAATAATAAAGTTCAAACGTAAGAGTATGTGAAGCGAAAACAAATGCATATGAAGGAATTCATAATTTTGGAGAAAAAACAGCTATTCATGCTCATAATTTTGACGTGTCAACGTGGTTTGTACGTTCCCACGTTTGTCTCATTTTCTTCATAAAACTTATTAACTCATACATTATAGACATAAAATATCTAAATTTATAGTTTTTTTCTGGTTTGAATAGGCTAGATATCTTATCTATCATATATCATATATTTCACAACAAGAAAAGCGTGAACCAGCAATAAATTTTGCCTAAATGAGCTCTCGACATGAACTATTACGGATTGCTTTAAACACATCAGGTGGTCTTAGAGGGGATTCATCACCAGAAACGCACTTTTGTTTATTTCCACATAAAATTGTTATTATCACCCTCTTCATTGTATTGGCTAAGATGACTTGAATAGATTGACCATAATATCGCCTTAACATGTCAGCGTTAAATTTATATCAGAGATGTTTGGGTGACACGCCATATTTACAGTAGAGTGGTTTAATGGCATCTTGAAAGACAACAAAATACTAGACTACTATCTCATTTTTCGTGACAGTGGATAAAAGACGGTTACTTAATTTGTTGTTGTTATTATTCGGTACACAAAAGTCCCTAAGCCATTTCATGACTCCATTGCTCTATGGATTGGCTTCAGCCCGACTTCAGCCCTACACATAATCGGTCACTATTATCGACATATTTCATATAATTTGGTTGTGTCTGTGTGATTTGAAAAATTAACGTACTATACATTGTCTCAATTAATCTGATCACACACACACACGCACGCACGCACGCGCGCGTGTCTGCAGAATGTATCTGAATAATTGTGACCATATAGTCAAGAATGTTTTAAAAGTGACATTAAAACCAATACAAGAAGAAACCTACTGTAGGGCTAGGTTACTTCAAGAAAAAGAATTGACAAACGTCAAAATGACACGTCACAAGTCATAATCATATTGCGGACGAGGGGCTAATTTCTTGGACTTTGATCTTCAAACTTTTCATAAGCAAACGAGAATTACTGATAGGAAGCTTTGATAAATGAGCCAAGTCTTTACAGTAATTTAGATTTAACCATTCTAATCACATTACAATTAAATTAAAATAATAAACTTTTCAAACTTGTAAGGTCGCATACGCAGAAAATCCGTAACGGGAAATGTGAGCCATTTAAATTTTGTCCATACAATTTCAATGCTTTTAGTGGATATATTTGTTTTAAAATTCTTTCTTCTTGTTTGTTGACACGTGCCTTTCCTATTTCACATATTGTCTCTTGAAATATACAGCAAACAGACACTAACAAACTAATTCAAAAGTATTCCCTTGCAGATCTCGTAATCTGTCTTACGATGGTAGCAACAACGACAAAAAATCAAGCTTGGTTGATCGCTTTGCTTTTTCTTGTCAGTTATACATACGTTTATTACACAGGTCACAAAATCGTTTTCATATAGTTTTAATCATTCTCATTGGCTCATACCTTTTCCACAGTTTTGTATACAAAAAACTCTATACTCAAATATTTCCGCATTATTTCAAATATAGTTTTGAAAACGGGAAAAATAAGTATTCAATGCAATTCAAACACCAATTTTTCCATAAATAAACCCTGAGCTCTTTCAAAATTATTTTGATTACTGAAGTTAAAAGAGAGAAAGGGTGAATGCCGAGTATCTCGCGTTTCTAATGAAATAATATATATTTCTAATTGGTTATAACAAGAAATGACATTAATAATAAAATTATGAATCATGGCGCATGTCCGAAGGTTTGTATATCTGTTATATTTATTGACCTAGTTTAGTTTTTGTTACTCGATATTTTTGTGTTTTCGTGTATTATAAGCTTGGTTACCCATAAGCTCGAAGCTAAATAACACAGTTCCCTGCCATAACCTAGATCGAGTTACTTGTGGGATGATAATCTATTTCAATAAAATTTCTATTTAGGTCTGAAAAATAAAAACAGAATTATACACACAGTAGGTAATTGTTAACAAAGAATGACAATCGAAGTAATCTATAGACAGTTTATTTGTCGTTTTATAAATTTACCACCATAAATGACTAACAAATAATACTAGCATATCGTGTTTATCTTTTTTGCGATTTGCTCTTTGAATCATTATAATCACAATAGAGGTCTTATAGCATTAGCAGTCGACCAAGTATACAACATATTACATCATTTTTAGATATTGGAATATTTGACCTTCAATAACCAGCAACTCACTCTTATATGCTCATTTTATCTGATTCTTTTATTGTTTAGGACAATAGATATAGAACAAAGTTGTAGGCACAGTCGGTGAAACATTGTTTACATACTACCACACACACACACACACACACACACACACACACCGCGATACGTACGAAGAAATTAATTTTCTGGAGCAGGGGCCATGGATTTTTTTATTTTAAATTTCCTACTCTCAGTTAGGTGGAGAAAATACCTTGTGCTGATTTATAGCAAAATAACACCATATTATATCCATTACATTATTCGAAAAATTAATTATCTTGAGATAAAAGAAAAGAAATTATCTCTACTCGAGAGAAAATTGCAGCTACCCGAATCCCAAAAACAAATGGTTCAGTACATTATAGTAGATCAGCTTGATATGTGTATGATAATTGTATAAATTGTAAACTGTAACTGACATTTACCGACATTGGAGAGCTTGTTGTACCGACATTGGAGAGCTTGTTGACAAAAATATTAAGTACTGACACTGAGACGTAAAACTTACTAGCTAGACTATTGGTATAATAGGAAAGGAAACGTTAAGCGGGATGCCAACAACCTAGCAAGATATTTATCACAGACGGCATGTGAACATATAACACACCGACACAAAAACACCGAGAATGTATATAGTGGAATAGTAAATAATGTAAAATTCTAAAAGAAACAACTGCTCTCCAAAAATCTTTGGACGATTCTCCGTTTCACGTAGGAATATACGTACTTAACTTATTAACATACACTGGAAAATGACTTTAAAAATTAATTTTTTCTTTCTTTTAATCTAAAATTTATCCAAAACTTGGAATTAGCGCGACTTTCTTTCACAACATCCCGTTCGGCCGTCTTGATGGCATACGTGACACGTGTCATACATGTGATTAAATGTTTATAAATATAGTTGTAATATCAAAATTAATTTGCGACAAAGTTTTGTAATAACATTAATAACTTTTTTTAAAACTATTGTTCCGTGTAAAATTAAAACAAATACTTAAACTATAATTCATTTCGTATCAAACTTACACTGGAATTTCCTTACATTCCTTACTGACAAAAACTACGGAATAAAAGGTACAGTGAAAACGTATACAGTCCTTATTCTTCTCACCAGACTGACTAAAGATGAAGACTTTTTCTGTAGATTGCAGAATTTTAGTGGTTTTTGTTGAAACTGCTAAATAACATAGAAAGAAATAAATAAAACAGAGGTCCCTACAGGAATGTTGTAATGAGAGAACTCTTAAAAATTACTTTCTTTAAATAAAAATCTGCCCCTATTTGCAACTCCGCTCCCTCTCCAACTCCCTGACTTTTTTCCTTCTGTGTTTCGCTTCGGGCTAAAGCAAACGTACATTTATCAGGCAGAGTCTATCTATTACGATAAAAAAATCCCCAAAACAAAACAACAACACCACCACCAACAACAAACAAAACTTTGTCGCATACGTAATGTATAATTGGCAGCGAATACTCTGAACGATGATTTGAAACGCGATATGCTCCGACACACATAACCAGTTTTTGAGTAGATAACCTGTAGGATGTAACCTATGGGCTTATTTTTATAACTCGCACTCAGCGGCAGACAGTATGGATCCAGATTTGCAATTGTCTGCTGCGCTGGCATATCAGGATCACGCTGTTCTTGTATACTTCTGAATCAGACGAACAGAACTCTATTGTCCCACATATAAATATTGTGATTTTATTGTCCCACATATAAATACTGTGATGATATCGTTCCACATTTGAAACTTTTAAGTATAGAATTCTCACTAAAGCTCAACTTTGCTATAGTACATCTTGGACATTGTAACATTGCAATAAAAATGTTGTGAAAAACCTAAACAAAAAATAGCATGATGATGGTTTAGTTATATTATGATTGGTTTTAGTTTTATGTTCAAAAATGTTTCGGGAATAACTGGCATTAATTTAGAGTTGGATGGAGGAAGAAACTACAGCAACAATTGCACAAAGTTCATGTGATAGTTTGAGGAATGCCTGATCGTTGTAATGTAGTCGGGAAATGCAATTTGAACTAGATATGCGTGGGACTGACAAGGTACGCATGTCCATTGGTCGAGGGCCATCTATGGAACTTGTTGAGAAAAATGATGTGTCATCTTTCCAAAGTTTATCATCTCCATCAGAACATGTAATTATAATACTGGGGAAATTTGCTGCAAGAGTAAACAATTAACGTATGTATGTATGTATGTATGTATGTATGTATGTATATGCATATGCTATATATATATATATATATATATATATATATATATATATATATATATATACATATATATATATATATATATATATATATAAAGCACGAAATGTAAGGACTACAGATTCACATTACTTAGATTTTCAAGTACGTCTTACTGTATCAACATGGAAAAGTAGCCATCAACTTTATTGATGTCGCAAAGATGGCGCTTCTGCTCAGTAATTCTGTCTACCAGATGGCAGTCCAGATTATAAGTTAGAACGAATGATATTATTTCAACATTTTCACTGCATATCCCATCTTCGCCATTTCTATGACATCATTTACAATTTCATTCAGGCGTTACTTGCTCCGTTATACAGCAAATGACAGTATTTTCACGATGTACGCAGAACAAAATCAGTATTAAACTTTAAAATAATGCAGCGTTTTGTGATATACACAAAGTTTGCTGATTATACAGCAAAAGTTTTACAACAACTGTTTATCCAATTACGTGCCAACTCATGTATATAAATAGTAAACCATCTTAATAACTGGTTACTGTAGAACCTGTCTCATTATTATACAAATTTTACCGAATGGTTATATAATTATTTTTCTGTTTGTTACATAATTAACATGGAATCCAGTAAATTATGAACGGTTCTGTGAGCAAAAAGAGGGTAGTGCAGTTCGATTTGAAAACGAAACTTCAAATCGTCTTCCTCTTCATTCTTTGTTTGAAACAAATTTGAAATTTTATACAGTTTAAGATTTACTGAAACCAGATAAAGTATCATTTTGTCTGAGAGGAAAATGGAGTCATTTTTCTGACTCAATAGTTTGTTTTTTGACTTATGTGTTCGACATGTTATATCATGCCGTCTATTCAAGAGACGTGACATTCAGTGGATGCAAGGCAGATTTGTAAACTTGAGAGGCGTACTTTATCGCTCCTTTTCAAAATGTATTAACATTAGAGTTATCATACTGTAGAAAAATTTGGCCATAAAAATGTTTGTCACACAAAAATCATACCTGGCTGTTAATAAAAATTTTATGGACTGTTTTATCTGCCTCTAAACTTGTTATGCTGTAAAAGACAAAGAAGTTCCGTCTGGAACATCAATGCAATGAGTAGGAACCGAATCAGTCATAGTTACTTAAGTTATAACATGAGAATGAATTTTGACAAGATTGGAAAGAGAAACGTTTCTGTTATTAAGCAATCATATAACAGACACAAATTGCCTTTTATAAATCAAATTTTACTGACAGTAAACTAATAGTTTATAACGATTAACTGTAGTCACAGGGTATTTTTAAAGAAATATGAATACCGTTTCACGTGTCATGAGGCGTTCGATAAAGTAAAGGACAAACTTAAAAGTGCACAAATCTTTCAGCTCCAGATTTTAAACAATCATTTAAGATATCTGTTGATGCAAGTGATATAGGGGTTGGTGGCGTATTAATTAAGGCAGATAAAAATGACGCGCACCATGTAGTGTGCTACTTCTCTAAAACATTAAATAAGCACCAGAGAAATTATTCCACCACTGAGAAGAAGTGTCTGGCTTTAAGATTGGCTTTACAACACTTTGAAATGTATATAAATTGGGTTCCTTCTATGCTTATTGTATTCAGTGACCACAACCACATTACTTTCATCAACAAAATGAAAAATAAAAATAAAGAGGTGGTCTCCATTTTCTCGTCAGGACACGATTTTTAAAAAATTAGCAAGTTGGTACCTTGCAGAGTCAGTTAATAGCCCTCTGAAACAAACAGGAGATGTCAGGATATTTTTCCTGTTCGACGATAACAAGTGATTGTCCTTTGTCACCCTGATGAGAAATAAGAAAATGAGTAGTTAAAAGATGATCCCAATTGTTACATATATGTAATTAAATTGCTTGTGTGTTAGTTTAAAAAAAAATATTTTATTTTTGTTTCATTACATTTTATTGTAATGATTATTTTCACGGGATTCGAAATTCTTTTTCAATAATTCTGTTTATCTAAGACGTAAAACGAGTTACATGAGCAATATTTTTAGTTCACCTTGGTCCGCGGTAGTGTAAGCGCTACGCGAAAACGATTGGCTATTGCCAAGGTCATTTCGTTTAGTCTGAATACACAATGTTTTTCTTTTAAATTTATTTCAGAATGAAAAGTAGATAGGGGTTCTTGCTACGTGACGAATTGCATTTTTCCTATTGCGTTGTTTCAAGTGTTAGGAGACCACGTAGTCTGTCTCGCGAGAACGGGATGATAATTCGGGTGGATATAATACTCTTCCTGAGTGCTCGTCAGTGAGTTGTATTTCGGAAACCTTGAAAGCCGGATAGGTATTTGTATTGTTGAAACCAGATTGTTTTTGAAGTTCATTTGTTTTTGGAATTTAATAATTTATTCTATAGAAAACCAAACGAGTGTACTCTTTTATAAATTCCGGGAGAAAGAAATGCAGTGGAAATTTATTCTGGAACTATTCAGAAACATAAACTGTAATTCAATTGAGGAATTGTTGCTATTTGTACAAGGACCTCATCTGACGTCATCGTCTTCCATATTGGAACGTCGTCCAGATTCGAACCTGGATTCTAATAGAACTATTTAGTAATAGGACTTGTATTTTTCATTCATAGGATTAAATTTTGGATTATATTCACAAACCGTAAGTACTATTTTCCAATTTTTACACTGTTTTCTAGGGAAATAAATTATTTTGTTAAAATATGCAAAGCTTGTTGTCTTCACTCTTTTCTCTTGTTATTATTGTATGATCCTACACGTAACAGGAGAAAATTGGGGGCTCGTCCGGGATATATGACTTTTGGTGAAAAATTTCAGAAAATTGTTTTTTGAAATTTAAATTTCCCTAGTTTCTGAATCCCAAGTACTATTTTACATTTTGTTTGAAATCTTTAGTGAAAACAACAGGCTTTCAATTACAATGGCATCAAAAGTGGAAATTTTTCTTTCTAGCCCAACTCAGGAGCAGTTGGATAGTCTGAAAAAAGATGAGTTGCTTGAACTTGCCAGAAAGTACGATCTTTCTGAAGCAAAATCTTCCTTAACGAAACAAGAAATTAAAAACGTCTTGATTCAATATTTGGTAGAGAAGAATGTTTTTGATAAAAGTGTTTTGGCTACGGTCAGTAAGTCGGTATCGGACTCTGACATAAAAGTAATAGAATTAAATATGAAATACAAAATGGAATTGGAGTTAAGGAAGCTCGAGCTTCAGAAAGAGGAAAGAGAGAAAGATAAACAAATGCTTTATGAAAAAGAGGAGAAAGAGAAACAAATGCAGTTGCAATTTGAAGAGAAGGAATTGCAATTGCAATTTGAAGAAAAGGAGAGAGAGAGACAGGAGAGGGAGAAAGATAAACAATTACAATTTGAAAAAGAGGAGAGAGTGAGAGACAGGAGAGGAAGAAAGATAAACAAATGCAATTGGAGTTTCAGAAAGAACAAATGCATGTACAGATGCAAAAAGAGAAGGATGAAAAGGAATTTCAAATTAAAATGAAACACTTTGAGCTGGCAAGTGACAAGCACGATTCAACTTTACATACAAATTCAAGTTTTCACATTACAAAAAATATTATGTTAGTTCCCCTTTTAGAGAAAAAGAAGTAGACAAATATTTTCCTCGTTTTGAAAAAGTTGCGGAAAATTTGAAATGGCCAAGGGAGTATTGGACTCAGCTACTACAATGTGTACTAACTGGTAAAGCTAGTGATATTTACCATTCAATGTCAGTACAACAAAGTTCTGACATTGATTTGGTTAAGGAGTACATTTTAAAGGGTTATGTGTTAGTCCCTGAGGCTTATCGGCAAACATTCAGAAACTATAAAAAGAACATGGACAAACTTATGTTGAATTTGCAAGAGAAAAAGATCAGTTATTTGAGAGATGGTGCTTAGCCAAGAAAGTTTAACATGCTTATGAAAATATCAAACAACTTGTGTTACTTGAAGAGTTTAAGAACTGTGTCACTAATAACATTAAGAATCATCTTGAAGAGCATGACATTGAAACCTTGGAAAATGCTGCTCTTGCTGCTGATAAGTACTCATTAACTCATAAAGATCCTGTTGTAGGCAAATCATTCACTCAGCAATCTACTGGTAGAAAGGTATTCCAGCCCAATACAACTCCTCCTAAAAATCAGTCTGGTACAACTTCTAAAACTCAAGCTTCTGATAAACTTGATTCAAAATCCTTGTCTATTCCTACGTGTACCTATTGCAAGAAAAAAGGACACGTCATTTGTTATTGCTTTAAATTGAAATATAGGCATCAGAATCAAGACAGACCTATCCCAAATGCTCTTATTTCTAAGAGGTCAAGGTCACGGCCATGTATTGAAAGCAATACATTTGTTGGGTCTAATAAACCCCAGCCTGATTTTATTATGGAGAATTATGAACCATTCATGTCGAAGGGTTCTATATCACTCTTGGGTGATTTACCCAATCCTATCCCTATTAAAATTTTAAGGGATGCAGGAGCTTCTCAGAGTCTTTTATTACCAGGTACTTAGCCTTTTTCTGAGAAGTCCTGTTCTAATGAGAGTATTGTCATTCAGGGAGTAGAGTGCGGCTTTGTTAATGTTCCTCTCCATTCTGTAAATTTGTCATCAGACTTAGTTTCAGGACCTGTGACAGTCAGAATAGTGTCTTCTTTACCCGTTCAGGGCATTCATTTGCTACTAGGCAACGACCTAGCTGGAGACACGGTTGTGGTTAATCCACTTGTAACTGACAAGCCTTCTTTGGATCAGAAAGTTGATCCTATTGAAAAAGAATACCCTGATTTATACCCACCTTGCGCAGTTACCAGAGCTATTGCAAAGAAAGCTCTTGAGAATGATTTTGATAAGGAAAATATTCCCTTAGCTGACACATGTATTGGTCAGGCTTTTGATGAGGTCACTTTCACTTCTAATTTGGATCAATCAAAAGATATTGATCATAGTGATCCTCTTTTAATCATTCATTCTCTTTTCTCTAATCAGGGTGATAAACGACAATCACTTGTCGTCGAACAGGAAAAAGATCCTGAGCTCTCCTGTTTGTTTCAGAGGGCCATTAGTAAAACTGAAGCCACTGAAGTACCTGTCTGTTATTTCATTAAATATGGAATTCTTATGAGAAAATGGAGACCTCCCGAGGTACCTGCTAATGACGAATGGTCAGTGAACTATCAGATTGTAGTTCCAAAATCTTACAGACAGGAAATACCTAGTTTGGCCCATGAAACTCTTCTGGTTGGTCATTTAGGGATAAATAAAACTTATCACAAGATCTTGACTCACTTTTATTGGCCAAAAATCAAAAGTGATGTTTGTAAATTTTGGAGATCTTGTCATACTTGTCAAATGGTAGGAAAACCCAATCAGAAGATACCTAAGGCTCATCTGCAACCAATTCCTGCATTTGACAAACCATTTAGCAGAATTATGGTAGAGTGTGTTGGTCCCTTACCTAAGACCAAGTCAGCCAACCAATATTTGTTGACCATTATGTGTGCGTCAACAAGATTCCCAGAGGCAATTCCTTTGAGGTATACTATAGTAAAAGCTTTGATAAAGCTTTTTACTCAATTTGGCCTCCCCAAATTTGTTCAATTAGGTCAAAGGTTAAATTTTCTGTCTGGAATTTCCAGCTTGTTATGATTGAATTTGGTACTCAGCAATTCAAATCAAAAGTGAAACTATGGTTTCACAAAACTTTACTTGAGAGAATATTTGAGTCCTGTAATAGAGTTCATTCTCTATTGCTCATTCTTCAAAATTTTCTTCAAATTAGATTTTACGGCCCTTGCAAAGTAAAGAAGAAAATGAATGAGTTAAATTATAATAATAGTACTCTGATCTAAATAAATTAATGGAGTACTAGTATATTGAAAGAGATAGAAAAGTAAATTATGCAATTAATTTAGTTGTACCTGTCCCACCAACTGAGGATTTAAGTGAAGAAATTCAATTGGACACCGTTGATCTTGGAGCAACAAATCTTCGAAATTCGGAAATTATGAAAGATCTAGACCAAAAACTTTTTACATTTGTAACAACAAGAAAGAAGTGAATTTAAAGTTATTATTCGAATATGAGCACCTGTTTCCGGATATTCCTACGAGGACAAACAAAATTTTTTCTGACGTTGAAATTGTAGATTCAAAACCTGTGAAACAACACCCATACAGGATGAACCCTCTTAAAAAGGAATACTTGAAAAAGGAAATTCAGTATTTGCGGGAGAACGATTTCATAGAGCCCAGTAAAAGTGATTGGTGTTCACCATGTATGCTTGTTCCGAAACCAGATAAAACTTTCCGTATGTGCACTGATTATAGGAAGGTGAACAGTGTGACAAAAACAGATTCATTTCCA